>JAEQBH010008561.1:0-109967 GCA_016808115.1 Tetrastigma voinierianum
TTGTAACTAGTTAGGAATCTAAATATGGGAGTTGTAATGATTAGAAGTATAGACTATCCCTCCCGTATATACACACAATTCAATGAAAAAAACACAAGGAATTTTTCCTCCACTCCTTCTTGGTTGTTTCTACAATCGAGATTCTCATATTTGCTTCAGGTCAGTGTTCATACACCGTTTATAGGCAACTGCTGAATACAAGAATTGCTTGTCTATAAGAGCCACAATTAGAACTGTCAAACTCCTATCTTAGGAAATACTGAAAAAGGAATTCTGTTGCCCTCTTGTAATTTCCCCTGCTTTATGTTACCTGTTTCAAAACATCAATACATCGATCTTCCAGGCAACTTGAGCATTCAGACAATTCTGTATTAGCAGCTAGCCAAACTAGAAGGGCATCAGAAAGATGCTTCTCACTGCAAAATATAAAATCAGAGGTATATATGGTATAACTCAACCAATCAGGTTACTTGCTTGATAAATAACCAACCTTGTCTAATTGGGCCACTCAGGATGTCTTGTGCAAGCAATCAACATACCGGAAAGGTACCTGGGTGAGCAGGATGGCCCATATCTGGCAGGAAAAATCAATCACATATCAGCTGCATAAAATGGAACAGTGCATAGAGAAAATGTGATAATTAACCTCATCAACATAATAGGAGAGTGAGAGTTTTCAGCTCATGAATCCATCAATAGAATGACTATTGAAATATGAATCTGTTTAGAGTAATGATCTCATCATGCATTTAATGTAGTTAGAGAATAACTTGTAAGTACAGGGAAGATGCTCAAAAGTCAAACAGAAGTCATGACATACAAAGTTCCTTGCAAGATGTACCCTGCATGGTTTCTGAATAATCATTTCGCAAAACTTTCCAAGTCCATTTATCAGATTGAGTCATTCAATTAACTTGCACAAAGCTAAAAATTAACATGATTGCTAATTTAATCATATCTAATAGGTTGCAAAACCAAATAAAATCTCACCGTTCTCTTCACCAAAGTCTCCCAAATATGAATTAAATCATCCAATTGTATATGGAGTGACAATGGCCCCTTGGACGAATCTAACTCTGACAGCCAAATCTTACACTTCAAAAGAAGTGCATCCACTCCAAAAAATAGTGCACCCTGATATTGTAGCAAAAATCTTAAGAATATGACGTTTCTAGTTAGATTGAAACAAATACTTCATGGTTGTTCTAGTAGTCATGGCAGTACATACTACAAATAAAATATTAAACTCACTTGAAAATATACATAATTGATTTCAAAGCCCTGGAAAACTCTAATAGCTGGTGGAAAAGAGATCACTTGAGGAGGAAAATAAAAAAACCAGGCATTGATGTCAAAAAATATGATACCTTCATCATAACGTAATTTAATCGTCTTACATATTTTGAGATTATAACGCTAGTCCATTTAAACCATCCCAATAAGAGTTCTTTTGTCTGTTGGGCTCACAAGTGGCAACCTTTGAACACTAAATCAGCACTTACCAGCCCTGTCATGTATTTTCATTTTGAGATCTCAATTGGTTCTTTCAATTTGAAACAAACTCACATATCAAGAGTCTTTTTTTTTTTTTATCGATAAAGAGCAGTATATTGACCAAAAAAGAGAGAGTATACAGAACGTATACAAGAGAAACCACAAAGGGCCAACAAAAAAGAGGCAGAGAGAAAGAAGAGTCAAACAAACCATCCCAAAAAAAAACCACACCCTAGGCATAACCATAGAACCTATACAAGAGCAATCTAACAAAATCGATATCCGCCTTTGGAATAAACCCAACTCAAACAAATGACGATAACTAAAAGCTTTAGTCTCAAATGGAAAAGTAGCGTCTTTCAAAAATAATTTTGTTTCTCTCTTTCCAAATAGCCCAGAATAAAAGAAGGGGAGCATCTCTCCAAATCGTCTTAGCTTTTTTTTCCAATGTGGAAGTGCATCTAGCCTTTCACTAGGTCTTTAACCGTAGTGCGGCAAGTCCAATCAAGATCAAAGCGTAAAAGATCACCACTATCCCCATATTGCTTCAAGTGCTGAATTGTGAATATGCCCAGCTCTTCTTCCTCCTTTCTACGTAAGGGACACGTGGCCGCTAAATGAAAACCCCGCTTTCTTCAATCGAAGCCGAGGTAAGAACCTTACCCCATCACACCTCCCAGGCAAAAAAACCAACTTTAGAAGGGATATGTTGGTTCCATAACATTTTCCAGGGGACTTTATGGGGAGAAACTCCTTCCAACAGATTGAAGTAAGCTTTAACCGTGAAGGACCCCGACACATCCCCCTTCCAAACCAAATTATCCTTTTCCAGAGGGGAAATTCTGAAGTTGCTAGTCACTTCGATGAACTCTTGAATAGCTCCCAAATCCTAATCATTAAAAGACCTCGTAAACTGATCCTGTGCTCCACCATCTTCTCACCCAAATCTCAGCCTTTTGTCCATTTAGAACCAAATATATTACATAGGTCAAGGAAGCTTTACATAAAGGCTGTTCCTTCACACCAAGAGCTTTCCTTAATTAGATTTTACTATCGTCCCCACTTTAAACTCAATCTTTCTTAAGTTGATCAACCCTTTGCAATAGACTTCCAAAGACCAACTCCATAGCTTCCTCTAAAGAGTAAACCAGCCCCATTCTAAGAGCCATACTTAGTATTAATACACAATCCCAAATAGAGTTATCCTCCACCGCAAACCTCCAAGCCCATTTTCCCAATAGTTTCTATTTAGGGAGGTCAGTTTCCGATCCACAAACCACCCTTTTCCTTTCCCTAGCTTGAGCCCAAACTTACTAGGTGGGATTTTCTTAACCTGGTAGAGCTCATCCCCTAAGAGAGGTGTCTCCACTTTCTCCAACTGCTGACACCCCTGGGGCATCCTAAAAAGTGACAGCAGGTATATAGGCATATTGGACAACGCACTTATGATTAGCATAAGTTTTCCCCCTTTCAAGATATACTATCTCTCCCAAGCAACGAGCCTTCTTCTGAATTTCTCCTCGATCCCTTCCCACACCCTTGACGAATTCAACTTAGAGCCGAGCGGAAGCCCAAGGTAAGAGGAGGGGAGGGATCCTACTCTACTCCCCAGCTCACTTGCCAGTTGGTTTAAATTCTCCACTTTACCCACTGGTAGAATGGCACTTTATCTGTGCTGGATTCTCACTCGAGAGAGCTTCAAAGTACAGCAGGATCCAGCTTAGATACAACATTTCATCCTCTGAATCTTTACGTGTAAAAAACCAGTATCATCGGCGAACAACAAGTGGGATATGTTCGTGATATCACCAAATTGTTCCCGGTTATAACTTGCAAGATAAATTCTCAGAAGCTTTATCAATCGTATAGAGAATACCTCCATCCCTAGGACAAATAGATAGGGGATAACGACTCTCATTGCAAACCCCCTTTCTTGAGCTTTGAAGAACCCCGCTGACTACCATTGATAATCGACGAAAAGAGGCTATGGAAATGCACCATCGAATCCACCTATCCACTTACTACCAAAGCCCATCTCCTAAGTACCATGGAGAAGAAACTCTCCCAATTAAGCTTATCATAAGCTTTCAATGATCTAATTTACAAAGGATTCCTTTTCCTTTCCTCCTCGTAATTGAATCAATTACTTATTTGCTGAATAGAGAGGCATCCAAGATTTGTCCGCTTCCACAAAGGCATTAGCATTTTTGGGCTTTGTCACCAACCTAGCCATCACCTTTTCAACCTGTTTGCTAAAACCTTTGCTATCAGTTTGCAGAGACTCCCCACTAAACTTATAAGTCTAAAATCCTTAAAATCATCCACCCCTTCCTTCTTTAGAACCATCACTATGAAGGTGGAGTTCAGACTTTTCACAAACAAATTTACCAGAAACAAAGAAATCCTTGAATACAACCATCACCTCACCTTTGACTGTCTCCCAACTGAATAGCCAAAAAGCAACCATATCCCCATCTGGCCCAAGAGCTTTCTCCCCATTTAGCTCATGAAGAGCTTAAAACTTCCTTCTCGTAAAGGCTTCTCCACAGCAATTCTTAATCTTCTAGTTTCCAAGAAGGTCGACCCACATTAAATTTCCATCCCCGTGATCGCTGTAGCTGGGCACGGTGTATCAACAATCTTCCCTATGCCAAACCCCATCAATTTTCACCAATTCACCGTGCTTTCTATGGGAGCTTCCTGCTAGAAAGAATTTGTATTTCTATCACCTTCCTTAAGCTAATTTTCCCTAGACTTGGCTCACATTATTTCCTCCAACAAATATTTCATCTTTTGAACTCCTCCAACTCTACTATTTTTCTATCAAGCTCGATTTAGCGAGGTCTTACAATCTAATAGTATCCCACGCGCCCATGTTGTTCAAAGCCCGGCGTTTTTTCGTCTCAACCCTCCCGAACACCTCCTTATTCCATCCTTTGAGCTTAATCTTAAGGGCTTTTAATTTCTCCGCCATCACAAAACTACCGGCACCCCTAACATCAAAGCTTTTCCACCGCCCATCAATAAGACTTTAAAAAACCTTCCGTTTTAAGCCACATGTTTTCAAAGCGAAAAGGAGAAGGGCCACGAACCAAACTACCTCCTCCAATCAACAAGATCAGGAAATGGTCTAAAAGAGGTCTCAAGTGCAGTGCTTCGGGGTTACATTTCCAACATAATTTTCCCAGTAATCTGTGATCAAGAATCTATCAAACCTTGCCATTCTTTGATTCCCTGGACCTCTAGTCCAAGTAAACGCCCCTCCCTATAGGGGCAAATCTTTTAACTCTAACTCATCAATAATTTGGGAGAATCTTCTCATGGCACCCATCCATCTTCCCTCCCTATTTCTTTCTCTCGGGAATCTTAGGACATTAAAATCACCCCCTATACACCATGGATCTCCCCACATGCCTCTAATAAACATCATCCCATACCCCTTTCCCCCGGCTTCCTCAGGTACATAACAATTCAGAAAGATCCAATAAAAATCATCAGATAGCTAACCTATAGGATAAAGTGCAGCTACTCTCCTCCATCCCTAATTCTAGACCACCTGTATCCCAAAGAATAACAGAACCCCTGAAGGCCCTCATAACAAGAAGCTACCTAATCCACAGTTATCGTCGCACCCTGACTCAACCCTTTAGAACAAGATTTCCATTTCTGTTTCCAAACATGTAATTACGTCCCTGAAGTTTTAAGGAATTACCTAATGAGTTTCCTTTGAAGCATCATTCGCCTCCCTCACATTCCATGAAAGAATTTTGATCTTCATTACCAACTGAAAGTGTGCCTCCTCGTCCCTTCGCTAGAACCCCTTTCGCTCTTTCTTTTCCTTCATGTTCCATTCTAATTTCTTTCTTTCTCTATCAAACTTTGTGTCCTCAACCCACTTCTCGCTTTTACGCTTGATCTCCTTTCACAAATACTGTTCATCAGATTGAAAATGTCATCCTCGTAACCATCAACCGAAAAACCCAAGAATCTGCTAAACAGAAGTAGACAGCTCTCCTCCCATGTCCCTTCCTCTTGTTCCTCCTGAAAAAGGGCCAAATTTTCAAACAACACAAGGACTTCTTCCAACCCTCTCTCTTCCACAATGTCTCTAGATTCACTCAGATCAATAGATGTATCCATGGGGACCTCTCATTTCCGCAATCACCACCACCCTCAGAAAACTCCCCCTAACCAAAGAGACCATCCATTGAAGGATCTCGGTCCAAAAAAGAGGATGAAGAAGGGGAGGTATAAAAATGAGAGACCAAATGCCCGTACCTTTTAGTGAGAGAGTCTCCCTCTAGATTCTCTATCTCCTACACCCGCATGCCGCCACGTATAACTATCGGCTGTGGCTGATGTTCTCAACATCACCCCCCTCCTCTACCTCCCCTTCCTCTATCTTACCGCTTTCCCGCAAAGAAGAGGAATTAGGGCTAGACTTGGCTTTATCTTCTTCCACCGACACACCCAAACAAACTGCTCCTAAGCCAACCACAAATGCCCCTACAGCAGGCCTCTCAAATCCTACTTCAAAACCTTTATTCGGGTCTGAAGTCATAGCCCCACTACAGCTCTCGTGCGGCTTGATTTACGCCTGTGCCCACATCCTACCCTACTAAAACGTTTGGTTGATTTTGAGGACCCCAAAGTTCCAGCCCCTTGCCAACACTCCATCTGGGCATTGATCCAGCCTTACAAAGTGTAGTTGGTCCCACTTTGGGCCTTATAACAACAAGTTGTAAGGCATGGCCCCTCGCCATCCTCGTCCCGCCAAGACCTCGCGACGCCACGTTCAGGCCCCTTTGGGAATTGTGATCGACCTTCTCCTCCCTCTCTCACAAGCCCTCCAAATTTCGTGTCTTTCTATCTTCTTCCTCCCTAGATTCTGCAAGCCTTTCTTCGGCTTTTCTTCTCAAAGGAAATACCTCCGCTACCCAAGGTTGGATCTCCCACCAAATCTGGATCTCCAACCTAAGGAAAAAAGAGGATATTAAAAGTGTCAAACAAAAAGGTTGGGGAACCATAATCAGCCCGTGACAAACACAATGGGGAGTCATCCTCTAGACTCTTGTTAACATATAGAGTTGTAACTAGTTAGGAATCCTAACATGTAGTCAGAACAGACAGTGAAATATAGACATCCCTCCCGTATACACATGTTAATTCAATGAAAAATACACACAAGGAATTCTTTCCTCAAATTCTCTCTTGGTTGTTTTCTACATGGTATCAGAGCCTAGGGTTCGAGTTTGAGAATTTTTTAGAGAATTTTTGGAGGAAATTTCAAGAACCTGTATCAGTTTGGAAAGGGGGTGACTTTGAAACACCCACTTAGAGGGAGCATGATCACTCGCCGCGCATGAGGGTTTCACTGAACCGACCGAGCCGTGCCAAAATCCGATGCCACTCGAGCGGCGTGAAGCTCACGCGCTATCAAGCAGACTCGAATGGGCCCACACACGCCGCACTCAGAGGGCGTGCAGTACTGCTCCGACTCGAGCTCCTCCTCCGTCAGTCCGTCGACAGGCCTCCTGCACACCTTGCTTCCCGTCGGCTCCTGCATCTGGGTGAGTTTGGGCTTTTTGTGTCTCGACAACCCTTTTTCTGTGTGGTTTCTAATTTTTCCAAAATCTAAGTTCTGGGAGTGCTCTTTGCTCTTGATCTTCTTCCTGTGGTATCATAATGAGTGATTCAGAGGAGAAGAAACCGACACCGAAGCTCGAAGTGGTCCCGATGATGTCCAAAATCACGGAAGACAAACTGACTGGTCCCAACTATTTGGAATGGAGCAAAACAATTCGAATATACGTCAGGAGCGTACGTATGGGCGGTGTCACCCTGAAGGCGATCCGCCAACCGAAGGATTCGGCAGAATTATATGGCGGATGCTTATCTGCTCATCCTAAACTGCGAATTCTATCGACAAAGCAGCTGTGACGCACCTCATTAATCACCGCCACTTTGCAAAGAGCCTAATGGATTATTCGATTTTGTGTTTTCTGAGCTTAATGTGCCGATATTTCCGATAGCGTAGCGATTCTATCGATCAAAGAAACAGGATCATTAATTACAATTTTACGCCTACAAAAGATACATGAAGAGCTTAATATGCTTATGTTCTTTAGTCCAAATGTCAAAGTTCAACAAAGTCAACGAGAACAGATGGTACATGGGTTTCTTCGTCGCTTCTTCCTTCCGAGTATGATCCACTAAGGCCCGCATTTTGTCCAAATTCTCGAGATATCTCCAGAGACCTTAGCAGATTCACAGACCGAGGTATCATCCCTTCACCTACCTCTTGTATCCGCCTGCATTTAAGCAGCAAGGCTCTTACTGGACAAACCACTGAGTTTCGTAGAGGCAACGAATAGAAACAAAGGTCCAAGCGATAACACCAGCCACTGGGTTCCGGAAAGGTTGTTTGTTATTACCGCCATGCTCGGCCATGTGATACGCGACAAACCATGAAAATCCCAGTGCCGAACTCGCCACTCCATATAGCTTCCTACTACCGAGGCATCCGATCGCCTGCTCAGTCACCGTGAATTACCGTGTTCCAATCAGATCGTAACTCATCGAGATCTCCATCTACTCCGACATCGCAAAGTATCGCTGAGTCAACCCGAATAAATGCCTTATATCTTCTTCATCTTCCGAATGGGTCATTGACTCTGGAGCCACAAATCACATGACATGTAATCCTGGGACTTTTCTCTCTACCTTTCGCCTCAACCTCATCTTGCACTCACTGCATATGATCATATTCATGCTCACAGCACAATTATGTCTGCACTCATCATTCCTTTCACATCGGGCCTTCGAAGCTACCAAATTTCTTTAATTTGATGTCCGTTAACAAGTTAACTATAATTTAAGCATCTCATTCTTTCCTAATTTTTGCCTCTTTCAGATCTTAACATCAAGTAGATTATCGGCAGGAGGCTCTGAGTCTCGGGGTTTGGCACATCCTCGAATCCCATACCCCAAACCTTTTGCTTGGTTCGAGTCACTAAACCATTCGGCACATCGCGGGGGTCATCTTCACTTCATTAATAAAGAAATTGTGTCCCTCGGTTTGATTTGCTATCGCCCAGATTGTGAGTATTGTCGATTTCGGCAATAAATCGCCTTAGTTATAGTCTAAAGTCGATAAATGAGGTAGTGCTCGCGCAGGAGTTAGTCGGGTGGATGTGTGGGGTCGGGTGCCCGGTTGTGTCCCAATGAGTTTGATACTTGTCAATTTTGTTGTGATTATTCTGAACCATAGTTATATTTAATGAAAAACCGCTCACGAGTTGTTTTTCTCATTGCATTGCCTTTGTGCTAAGATTCACACTCAATTTCATGTTTATGTTCAAAATCTGAGAAGTGATAATGCAAAAGAATATGTTTCAGAACAATTTCAGTCCTTCATGCTTCAACATGGCATCCTTAATCAAACTTCTTGTGTTGACACTCCTGCTCATAATGGAGTTGCTGAGAGAAAGAATAGACACCTCTTGAAACTGCCAGAGCTCTATTATTTCAGATGCATGTGCCCAGCATTTACGGGGCGATGTTGTTTGCGAGCATTTTGATTAACCGGATGCGCTTAAGTCGGTCTTGAGTGGAATGGCCGTATCACATCCTTTTCCCGATAAACCTCTGATGCATATTGAGCGCCGGATATTTGGATAATAACATTTTTGTTCGAGATGTTTGTCACACCCGAATTCCGATTGTGATTTATGTTACTATTTTACCACGATTTTTTTCCTGACTTGAGTCTAAACTCCACTTGAAGTAATCACTGGGCGTAAATAAAATGCTCTCGGGTCTCGAACATACACATGGTCACGAGTTAATTCCTCAATGTACCCCAAACTATACACCCACTTGTTCAAAATAACATTTACACAAAGTTCCAAACTAGTAGCTCACCTTGAAGCCAAATATACAATGATCATAAAAGATCTGGCGTAAAATGTCTGATGTGAATATCACATAACGCTAAATATTCATCAAAATGTATGCTCAACCACCCGACAAGCAAGGTTGGCATACAAACTTCCATCCTCAAAAACCACTTGAGGTCCCTGACTTTCATGTCAGCGGCGGGTCGTACCTATATCTAAGGTGGAGGGAAATAATGGGGAGTGAGTTCGACAACTTCGGTGAGTGAATCATAACAAAGTCATGCTCATAAAAACATTTCAGATTTATACATAATTCAAAATAATATCTCAAAGCATGGGCATTTTTACAAATAATAGGTTGATGATGGAAACACGTGAATGCAATACCACCATCTCAACCCCTCGTCGGTGACTCTTTTGAGGCCGGCGGGGACTAATGCGTCGTCAGACAATGACCGAATTGTTGGAGACTGCTGCAGGGATATGCCCATCCGTATATACATGACGCTACGGGACTCTGACCCGGGGGACTGGTCATCGTCCGTGTCCACTACATCGATGGGACTCTCACACGATCTCATACCCATGTCATGCTTTAAACGATTTTACAAGCATTCAACCATGGATATTTAAACATCATGTACAATTAATTCAAAGATTTAGCTATATATAAAAATATACATTTATATGTCATTTAGAAAATCACGGTCGAAAGCGCGGAATGGTACAGAATTCATGACATCAAGCGCGTAAACGGGAAGGTTATAAGATCCCTACCTTCCTTGGATTCAAAAAATCCACAAGTCTCCCCGAGTCAAAACCCGAGGCTACTCCAAAGGATGCGCAAATAACAAGTCATAAGATTCCTTAGCCTCTCTCGATCGAGTGTCACATAAAAATTACTCAAGTGAGTACATTGCTTTATCACCACTCGACTCACATATATTCTTATATACCTTCCAACATAAACCTTGATCCCCGAGTCGCTCTCTCTTACACTTACTAGGATCAACGTTTAACATACTTATTAGGGTTACGCAAGCAATAGCTCGACACAAAAAACCTCTTGTATTCCTATCTCCATATTACTCATTTGAAGATAAGGTCTTGGGGTTCTTTTCAAGCTGGAGATCAGCGGTCGGACAGAAACTCGAGATATGTCCTAAACAAGGATATTTGGACACACATATTTCAAGGATATTTGTGCTCCTCGAAATCCCTATTTCTGTGACCTGTGGATCACTCGGTCGGATGAAGCCAAGTTATGGCCCGAAATGCTAACAACGAGGCCATAGCAGGAAAAATCCAGCCCTCGAAATGCCCCGGAATTTTATTTTCCCCCACTTTTTCCATAAGTTTCCAACCAAATCAGCCTTGACCTCAAACACATCAAAGCCACTCTATTCAACCCAAAACATCTTCAGAAAACACATCTTAAACAAGAATCTGAGGTTTTGCCAACCCGTCACTCGACCCGTCCCAGGTTAGGATAATACTAGCTTTCAAAAAGAGAAATTCATAGATCATACCCACCATACAAAATCCCCTCAAATCCTAACTTTGATAACCAAGTTAGGAGGTTTACCACCATATCCTTCAGTCTAAGGGGTTAGGAGAAGTTCCTGACAAACCCTAGAAAAAACCATTTACAAGAATCATTAAAGCCCTGCCTTTTGGCTCGATCTCCTTACCTTCTCTTCCTTTCTCCTTAACCTGCTGTGCTTCTTCTTTATCTTTCATACTTCTTCACGTTTTTTGCCTGGCTCTGTTGAGCAAAATGAGAAGCTATCCCTTTTCTTTAGACTGGTTTAGTCTTATACATTTTGACTTTAAAGTTTCCTTGGCTTAGCAATTTAGTCATTCAAGCTCTTTCTGACTAGTATCATTCCGTCTTATACATTGGCCACCTAGACTTTCTCATTATTATTGAGGTCCTCGAGTGGTAAATTTATCAATTTACCCTTAGCTCCAGTATTAAACCGGGTCTACATCGTTTATTTTAAAAATAATATTTAGTTATTGTAGGCAATTCCGGGTGTTACAATGTTCGTCATCGAGTATCTAAACTTAGGCCATAAACAGCACAAAATGTATCTTTCTTGGTTATTCTGGGTTCGAGGAAAGGGTATCGGTGTTCTTATACACAGTCTTCGTAGGTACTTGGTTTAACGGATGTCGAGTTTTGAATGTGCTTTCTCTTCACCCGACCCACACTAGTCGAGAGGCAAATGACGCTGGTGTATACTATTGCCTCCCCTGGCCCCTCACAATTTCTGCTCCGGTAAAGTGTTGCCTCCTGTTCCTACTCGGTAAAGCCTCACATCTTTCGGAATTTTACTCGACACACCCAGAAAACCCACCGGTCTCTAGTCCTCCATAAATTTGCTTCAACATCGGTCAGGTTCACGATGATGATCTCCCTATTGCTCTTTGTAAAGGTAGACGTCAGTGTGTTCGTCCAATTTCCTCATTTTGCACCTATAACCAGTTGTCTTCTCAGTCCTGTTCTTTTATTGCTTCTTTGGACTCTATTTGTTGCCTGACACTTTTCAGGAAGCCTTGTCTCCTACAGTTTGCATGGTGCTATGATAGAGGAGATGGATGCTCTGAATGGGAATGGTACTTGGAACTTGGTACATTTACCTAGTGGGAAGAAAGCCATTGGATGTCGCTAGGTCTTTGCAGTCAAAGTTAATTCGGATGGTTCAGTTCCCCGATTGAAAGCATGGCTTGTGGCCAAAGGGTACGCTCAGACCTATGGTGTGGACTATTCTGATACCTTTTCCCCTGTTGCTAAGATGACATATGCTCGGCTTTTTATTTCCCTGGCTGCCACTCATAATTGGGATCTTCATCAGCCTGATATTAAGAACGCCTTTCTTCATGGCGATCTTCAAGGAGGTATATATGGAGCAACCTCCAGGGTTTGTTGCTAAAGGGAAGATTAGGAAGGTTTGTCGCCTTTGGAAGTCGTTATATGGCTTGGAAAGCCGGGGAATCATAATTCTTGGTTAGGTAAATTCGACCAGCGAGTTGAAATTTGAAAACTACGGAAGAGTAAATCTAATCATTTCGTCTTCTCACAGGAACTCCGATTCGGGGTATATTTGTTAATTGGTGTATGTGGATGATATTGTTATCAGCATAGGTGACTTTCTGGGAATCATCCCTTAAGTCGCTTCTTATGGTCGGTTGTCTAAAGGACACAGAAATCTTGCTAGATATTTCTTAGGTGTTGAAGTTATCTTGAGTAAACATGGAATCTTCTTATCTCGAAAATATGTGCTGATTTGTGTAAAGGCGGAAAATTGGGAGCAAAGCTATGTGGATTCACTATGGCTCGGGCTTACAACTTACTAGAGCGAGTTGTTTGAGGATCACGAGATATATAGAGCTAATTAGGAAGAGATGAACTACCTTACGATGCTTTCATGTCACGATATTGCAGCTCGGTCGGTGTTGTAAGTCAATACATGTCTTCCGTTGACAATTGTGCGGTTAGTAGGAACATATTATGTTCTTGAAAGAAGCTCGGGACAAAGGTATTCTATATAATGTCGTAGGCGCAATGGAGTGAATGCTTCACGAGATCTTGATTGAGGCGGGGTCGAGGAAGATAGGAGATCCACATCTGGTTACTGTGTTTTTGTTGGTGGAAATCTAGTCTCATGGAAGAGTAAGACAAGGAGTTGTTTCAGTTCAAGTGCAGAGTCAGAATATAGAGCATGACACAGTCTTGATCTGTGTGAAATCATGTGGCTTCATCAACTCTTGATGGAAGTCGGCATTATATTGTTAATCAGAGGCAAAACTTTGGTGTGATAACCAAACTGCCCTTCATATTGCCTCAAATCTTGTATTAGCTAGACGAACTAAGCATATTGAGATTATTTGCCCACTTCGTTCGTGAGAAAATACAACTCAGTTTGATTTCTACAGGATATGTGAAGAAGGGAGAACAATTGGGTGATATTTTCACAAAGGCTCTAAGTGGGGACTAGGTTAGCTATTTATGTAACAAGTTGGGCATGATTGACATCTATGCTCCAACTTTAGGGGGAGTGTTAACATATAGAGTTGTAACTAGTTAGGAATCCTAACATGTAGAGTTGTAACAGATTAGGAAATATAGACTATCCCTCCTGTATATATACACATGTTAATTCAATGAAAAATACACACAAGGAATTCTTTCCTCAAATTCTCTCTTGGTTGTTTTCTACACTCCTTTTCTTTCTCACAAAACTCCCATGCTAACTTAATAGTACCCCTTTTACCGAGCAACCCAATTAAAACCAAATAGACCGGATAACAAATGTCACAAGCTTCCAAAAACATGGCTTCTATACTCCTAAACAAACAATACAAATTGCTAGAGATAATCCTATTTTCCTAATTTAATCCATAGTCAAAATTCTCTTCCTTGTAGTCTCCCAAGCAAAGAAACTCACTTTTATCATAACATTTGGCTCGGTAGGGAAATCTTGAGTGCTATCAGGCAATCACCAGTGCTTTAAGCCATCGAGCAGGTGGGGGCGTAAAAGTCCCCTCTTGGCTTCAGGCAAGTCAATTTCAAAGAGGCTATGCCTAAGCTATCACCTTGGGATAAGGCACAAGGCATAGGGATGGTTGCCTTTGACCATTAGTAAAGATTGAACATACTTGGATCATAATTTCTTTCAATCTAACATTTGATTAAACAAAGTATAAGATGACATATCATATTATCAATCATAGAGGTAATAAGACAAGGCTATCAATTCAGTTTTGATGGAAGTGGTGATAATTATAATTTCCATGATGTCTAAGATGATGATATCCGAAGCTTCTTTAGGATGATCACATTCTCTTTTCTTTTTTTTTTCTTTTTTTTTTATCGGTAAAAAGTAATGTATTGAACACCAAAAAGAACCACAGACTGCCAGAGTATGCTGGAGGTATACCATTCTCCTTTTTTTTTTTTAGTTTGAATTTGAATGTTTGATTTTTCTTGATAGATAAATGGGAATGTCATTGGAGCAAAAGGCAGCCTAAGAAGTATACAGGGAGTATACAAAGGGTGCCTCATGGCCTGTACAAAAAAATAAGGGAGCCAAAAAGCACCAAAAAAACTCACCAGTCCCCAAGAAACTAAATCCTAAATAAAAACACCAGATTACTTACAAAAAGAGACTCAGAATTTACACACAATCAAGCGCCCAATAGTGAAATGAAAAAACAAAATAACTTTTCAGCCTGTGGAGCGAGAAATCTTTATTGTCAAAAACTACTATGTTTCTTTCCTTCCAAATGCCCCCGAAAAGGCAAAGAGGAGCAGCCAACCAGATCTTTCTCTCATCCTTTCTCACTGAGATTTTTTGTCAACTAGTTAGTGAATCTCTTAAACCAAATAAGGGGGCACCCAAGTAATACCCATGGCTGCCAAGAGAGAGGTCCACAGGCCCCAATTATTATATGCACTTAGACAAGATGAATAACTCTAAAGAATATGAATTTTTTATGATATAGGGTATATCATTTAACAATTCGCATAACTATTACTATTTTGTTGATTTTATGAAATAACATGAGGGATGAGAAACTATTTGTGTTGATTGTTGAAGACAAAACTTAATTAGTTGAGTATCAAATGTGTAAAAAAATATATGTATATTTTTTATTGCCTAACTATGGTCAGCTTATGGCCTTGTTTTTTGCCTTTTGCCTTAGGCTAAAAGGAGTCTAATAACCATGACATCACCTAAGTGCAGTGCAATGTTCCAAATTAAATACACATTCAAGCAAATGCATGATCCTACTTGAATGTCTGCGCGATGGCTTCGGATCAGAGTCTACCCGACTCACTCCTGCCTCGCCTAAACTCGTATGAGAATTATTAATTTGTTTATTTGTGAATGGCCCTCCGATGTATATATATCGATTGGTATTTCAGGCAGTTGATATATTATTTCGTTTGTTACCTCCAGATGATATATCGATTGGACGCTCAGACGATTGATATATTCTTTGTTGTGGAATACCCTCCGATGAATATCAAATGGGCGCTCAGGCGTTGATATTTTTAGTTTGGACTACCCTAGATAATTTATGTTTTCTAGACAACCCCTCAGAACCATTTTCTCTAGACTCTCATCTCATGCACTCCTCCCTACCAATCCTAGGGTGTTCGATTGCATATGGAATGCATAATATGCAGTTCCAATACAGTCCTAATCACATGCAAATATATAAGCGTGAATATACTCGCATAATTCCAAATCACGATCATGTTATGTAATTATACAACTCATAAACCGAAATTAAGCTGTGGCAGAATTGTGATCAAACGCGTGGTCGACTTGAATCCTTTCGAGCAAACACATTTTCACACAAAATATATTTTGTGTCACTATTCGTTCAAACACCATGACCATTCATTGGTTCACTTTGTGAACCCGCATTTCTGACCGTTCTGACCCAAATTTCAATCAAAGGCATGATTTTAATGCATAATTGCCACACAAACTGACCCACTAAAGTGCAGTCCGCGACCAATCCAAAAATTCTCAAAAATTTTCCAACAATTCGGTCCCAAGTTTTGGGACCGATCAAACGGCCCTTCACGGCCTTAAACCAACCAATACTTGGTTTATTACAATTTTGGTGAAATGAAACACCCAAACAACCCTCACGGTTATGACTCAACATTTTGGTTTCCAAAAATTCATATCAATTCGGTCCCAAGGTTTGGGGCCAGATCATAACTCGTTGAGGCCTCATACCTTGAAACATTGAAAAACACTTAAAGAAGGAATAAAACTCAAGTAGGGAGAAGCCCACTGCCTCGAGAGTTTGAAGAAATTTCCTAAATCGGTGCCACGAAGCTCTCTCCGCGTAGAAGCGGGTTCTCCTCTTGTCTTGAAGGCAGACGGTTGGATCTCGATGTATTTACAAGTTTCTCTCTACGGCTTTGGTAAAACTAGGGAAAACACTTCCAAGATCATGCCAAAAACTTACTCTTATTCCATTTTCCATAATATAAGTCCAATTCTCTCAAAGAAGACCTGACAGAATAGCGGTAAAACCCAATCCTTTTTTTCCATCAGCCACAAGAAATTCAATCTTAGTTGAAACCTCCATTCACCCTCTTCTAATCGCTTTCCACAAGGCTATGACGGGGGAAAGCCTTTTAAAGTATTTAAGAAAGGAAAGAAAAGACATAAATAAACTTTTAAGTAAGATTAATATTAGTTAGAATTTAATTAGGATAGTATTACTCAAAATTAAATTAGAATTACTATTAGTTGGAACTATTAAGTGATAGGAGAATCAGAATTAGAGTCATAATAAGTTATTAGAGTTCCAATAGACTTTGGATTTCTAGAGAAGCCTCCGAATAAGGCTAATCAATGTAAACCTAAATAAATTGATTGATGTCAATGTATTACTTTTTTTACCAAGCGTTATAATCCATAAAGATAAGACTATTGAACAACTAGATGAGACTCTAAAGGCCCTAGTAACTAGTAGTAAAGATTATAAGGTTTGCACCTCATCTCTTTTAGTTTCTTTCTCTCTACTTTTTATTTTATTTTCTCTACCACAACTTATATTTCTTGGTCCTCTCCTTAAATCCTAATAAAAAATGAATTCTGGTCCACCTATTTGATAGTAGGCAACCATCCAAGGGTTGTCCTATATGAAGCTATACCATCCTCTCTCTTCTGGCTGAGAGTTGAGGATCTTGTTGCCCAATTGTTTCCCTCATCTATCTCAAGCGAATTTATTTCCGTGCAACTTGTTCGGCAGTGTTGTATCCTTGTGCCTAATTCACTCCATAAAATTACCTTTGACAGTTAAAAGCTTAAAATAATTGACCCAAAAGAAATTCCCTTTAACTTTGGCATTTCAAATGTGTAAACCAATGTTTGTGATACAGTGATTGCAAAATATATTGCAGGATCAAGTCCAGCACAAAAACATCGAGTTGGAAGTAAGAGAAGCCTTAAATTCATAGGCTCTACCTTTGCATAGGAATGCCAAATGAGAAAAATGGGTAACTGGTACTTAGATTATAAATTTATCATAAGTTAACAGAAATATGAGATACTGTAATTGTCTACCTCATAAAGAAGAATGAAATTCTGGGGAGTAACATCCAATGAGCAACCATAAATGAACCTCAGAATATTAATGAATACTTCCAAGTTCCACAGGATTGAAATAGAGCCATGGCATGATTCACTAAAACAAAAGGATCAGAAAAATGGACAACATGCACAAAATAGAAAAAGATAACCCAACAAAAAGCTAAAGCAAACATTTGCTCAATGGTATTCTATATATGATTTTCTTAACTTAAAACAAGCAAAGGGGGTATATGCTAGTATGCTACACACATGTGATAATAATATGGAGCCAAAAGAGTAGGAAGGATGTCAGCTGTGAGAACTGCTTGTTTCACACTATAACAAGACAGATATGAGACATGGCATAGTTATTATGAATACAAAATCATTCCAGCCTTCAGATTAACTCTACAGAACTACCAAGGTCAAAAGAGCTCGTGCATGGTCATACAGAATTATATGTCATTAGAATTCTAATTCTCTAAAACTCAAGATTTTTGCTCATTCTAAAGACCAATTTTATCACATTTCAAAATTAAATTTCTTGAGTGAATTGAAAGATTATTCACGTACAATTTTACACTCTCAAAATCTTTTAATATTTAAAATGATAAAAAATATAAATTTTTTTAGTTTTCACTTCTTATACAACCATTAGAAACAACATTTAAAACATTTATTCCATTCATCCAAGCATCATGATTGTTTCCAAATTTAACATATTAAATTTATACTTTATTTTAAACATAAATTAAGTATATCATAATAAAAAGAACATTAGCAGAAAACATGGTTTAAAAAAAAAGTAGTTGCTGAATAGTGATTAATAAAAAATAATTACTATAACTATGATGTATCAACTCTTTACAAATAATCAGATCATAGATGGTAAAATTTTCTTCTCTTTCTTTTCATGTTTGAATTTTGTAAATATTCAGATCATAATCAGACAGACAAATTTTCTACTCTTTTTTTCGTGTTTGAATTGTAGACAAAACTATTATTAGTACTACTACAACTAAGATTATATAATAATTATCAATTATATGGTTATAATCAATATTATTATTATTACAGTGCAGATTATTTAATACTGGGTGTGGTTAATAATTTAGTAGAAGACAATGATAAATAATTTTGATCTAATTATCAAGCATATGGTTATAACCAATATATTAATCTTAATTAGACGGTAAGATTTTTTTTGGCTTTTCTCGTGTTTAAATTTAAAAAATAACGGAATGATCAATATGTATACTTGTATGGAAAAAAAGGATGAAATTTACCTAAAGTTTCCGCAGATGAGGCTTCGAAAATAGGAGGAATGCTGGATAAGCCTGCAAGAATAGTTTTTCTTAATATAAGGATTCTTGATAACGAATTGAAGAAAAAAAAACGAAGGAACTGTCCATCACTGACCTGTTCCGATTGGATTGAACATTGACGATTCCATGACTGAGAATAGTAGGCAAGTCCCAGGAAGGGCTCTCAGCAGTCGATATGCAAATTTCGTCTTTCGGGATTGATTCTTCAATTGAATTAGGGTTTGTGCATACCAGGAAAATAACATCGTCTTCCAGGTTTGATTCCATGGAATGATGAATGTTGCTTAACACAACACCATCACAAAAAAATGGAAAAATAATCAAGCGGCTGATTCGTTTCTTGAAATGAACTCATGACCGTTGAAATTTTCCCGCTGCCGTGGCTTCTCTCCAAACAGGAGGGGCGGCTCACAATGGAAATCCGAAATGGTGTTTAGTTGGTCTACTCAGATGGTTTCACTAGTCGCGCATACCGACACCCACGGAATTGAACTTCTTGGAAAAGACATAATTAACCCTCCACCGCATTTCAATTGTTTCGCATCGTAGTTAAAAACCCATTAGCATATATATATATATATATATATATTTTAAACCATAACATGTCATAAGCCGGTCCTTGAGACATTAAACATGAAACATGTTTTTAAATCATATTATACTTAAATTTAGGGTTATACATCGATTAAACGAGTAGGGATCGGTTTGGATCGGGAATCGAGAATGTGTTTTTGGCGGATCGAAATTATTAGATACGAGCAATGTTTATTAGTCGATCGATTTGGACCTATTTGAGCCTGTTTCGTATTTTTTAATATTTACAGTTTAAAAAACCAAAATTTGCAAAAAAAAAAACAAATTCCATAGCACACAACATTCACAATCCACAAATACAAATTTTTAACATTCAAATTTGATAATAAGAGTTCGCTTATATGACATTCTTGCTTGCTCCAACAAACATAAGAAATCATATCATGGAGTCCACATATCTGACGTCGTCTTAAATTATTATTTTGCAAATATGTGACGAGGATAAAAAATAGATTATTAATGAGAAACAAAATGTTTAGGATTTAAAAATCTAAGAAAATGACATGAAACGTCTTACCTGAATTGAGTCGAGAAAATACACCCATTTTAATGTGACGTGGTTGTAAGTTGTAATTCTCTCTTTAAGTTAAAACATTTTTAGGAAGTTGTTTTGACTTTTGAGTTACTCCTAATTTATTACCAATTGCTTCAACAAAAAACAATTATTAATCATATTAAAAATGTGAGATCATTTCAAAATAATGTAAATTTCAACACTCGATCAATCAATAAATATTCTCTTTAACATAATAGCATCACAAATATGGGTCTGATCATTCAGGATTTGCCTTAGCGGATGGGCTGAGGGTTCTTAATAATTTTAAGAGGCTGAGGCGGACACGAATCCCCGTCTAGGTCGATTCGATTCATTACAGTTCGGTTCAAGTCGAGTCGGTATGAAGTAGGTTTGTACAACCTACTCAAACTAATCCTAATACGGGCAAAGAAAATCCTAGCCTTCTTTTCTCTCACATTTTTTTCTATTAGCCTTTTTTCTTTAAATGTGTTTTTAAGTCAAATGCTATATTTCAATTAATCTTATGCAAGTTTAGCCTTATTTTCTCTCAATTTTTATCTCATAACTTCTTCTCTTTAAGCAATGATGGATGATTTTTTAGTCATTTTGACACGAAATCGCGTTTACATTTTTATCTTTACCGATAAAGTGGTTATTAGCGATATAAATTTGTTTGTTTTTCGCAGTTAGTTGTCTTGTCGTGTGTGGTTGTCATCGTTTTTGTATTGTATCGTCTTAATATAACTGTTTAGTTTTTATTATGATATGGCATTTATTTGTGTTTGGACAATTCATATAAACAAAATATACACGATTAGAGATAAAAAATCAAATCAATGGTCATCAGTATGTTGTAGAACTTGAGTCATAAGTATTATAGTGTGATGATAATACTCGAATATATCTGTTTCAATTTGAATATATAAGAACTTTGAATCGTTTAAATTCGTAGATATTATTTTATTTTTATAATTTTTAGCTAACATTTCAAAACAAACTAGAAAAGACTCCAACCACCTTACGTCCATGTTCTTTGATCCATATCTTTCTTTCAAACTGATGTGTTAAAAAAAATAGTATTTTTCATTGATTTTTAGCTAAAAATGTATTTGCCATTTAAGACATTCAAGTGGTAAAAGGTGGGGGTGAACATAGATAGAACTAGAATCCAAATCAAATTCAAAACAGATTGTTGGAAGAACGTAAATCAAATCTAAAACCGATTACTATAATATAATATGTAAAGTGAATAGATATAAAAATAAATAAATAAAAAATTAAACATTTATTTAATTTCATTAATATTTTTTCATTTTATGCCATAATCATCCACGATTAGAGAAGGGTCTCGTGTTTATTTTTTGGCTAAATAAAAAAAAATCTAAATATTTTTTTTATCCAGCTAAATGCAATAACATTACTCAATAATATTAAAATGAAAGCAAACACCACCATAATATGATTAATATCTTGAACACTCAGAGTTATAATCCAGTAATCAAGAGGCAAGAAGAGAATGGAGAATTACTAAACAAAATTTGCCGCCAATACAACCAGTAAATAATAATAAAAAAGGGAGAGAGAGAGAAAGAGAAAAGTGGGGAAAAAAGGTTGGATTGGGAAGGATGGTGATGTCTGAAAATGCAGAATCTGGCCCCTCAAGAGATTCCATAATTTAAAGTAGACAACAGATGAATTTCGATGACTCTCATCATGATCATCAGCCATCAACTATACTAGAGTAGAGTTCGACTCTCGATCGGAGAAACCATAAATGACAGATTTTTTTTTGTTTTTTTGTTTACCACAATTCTTCCACCAAATTTACATTATGAGCTAGATTTTAGTTACAACTTACAGGGGGAGGGGGGTGAACATAATAAGCCACGAGAGACAGACAGCTTCTCTTGTTTTCGCAAAAGTATGAGGTTTTGGCTTAGAACAATTCAAACTCCAGATACTTGCTCTCCTTCTGCTGAGAAGCCACAGTCATGAACCCAAAATCACAGAACTCAGGTAACTCGGGAGGAATAGCACAGACCAGGTGCCCAGTTCAGGCCCTCAAAAAAGGGGTGCTGCTTGATCTCTGCAGCCCCCCTCTCTGATCCCAATCGAATCTCAGGCTCCTTCACCAACAGCCCTCTGATGAGATCCCTGGCCTGAAAACTAATGATTGGGCTGTCTGGGAATTTAAGGCTCTGCAAAACCACATTCGCCAATGTTTCATCATTCCCAGAACCTTTAAATGGAGTCTTTCCATACAGAAGCTCGTAAAGTAATACTCCAAATGTCCACCAATCAACTGCGCTCCCATGGCCCTCTCCTTTGATGATCTCCGGAGCCAAATATTCATGGGTCCCCACAAAGGAGTTGGATCGAGCATCAGTGGGTTCCGCCACAAGCTGTGGTAATGATCTGGCCTGGGCTGAAGCAAGTTCACATTTTAGTTTCCGTGTTCTTGCAGCAGCAGGCAAAAACCGGGGGCTGAAGCATGGGACTTCACAGGACGGTTCAATGCATAAAGGGTCAATGCAGTTAGACCCTTTGCATGGACCTGACATCATCCTTATCGGCTCTATGGTTGATGAAGATGATTTTAGAAGAGTTGGATTTACATTGCATCTGAGTGACAGGTCAAAATCCGTGAGCATGATGTGACCATCTTCTCTGACTAGAATGTTCTCTGGTTTCAAATCTCGGTATACAATTCCGAGCATGTGCAAGTATTCCAAAGCAAGGAGGACTTCCGCAACATAAAACCTGCAATACAGTATAATAAAAGTTTAACATTGACGATCAACTACAAGATAGCTCCCATAGAAGAATGCCCCACTTGTGTGTAAGAGAGAGATTCCAACAGATGAAAAAAAGAAGAAAAAAAAAGCACATTAAGGTTGGTCAGAAAGATTCAATGAATTGGAGTTTTTGAGAGATTTCAACACTGAAAATATTATAGAGACTTAGAAGCATAGGTTGAGATGTAACACAATCCAAAGTCGTGCCAACACCATTATAAATTCAAACAAAAACATGATTCCTAAGGATGTAAGTTGTGGCTAAGACAAAAAACACATGATGCTATATGATTGAGCTGAGGACACAGATCATTTGTGAAGCTAACTCCAACAAACTGGGATTAGAACTTTAACAAGTTGACCTGATGAGGATGTACTGTTGATTTCCAAAGGCAGATGTATTAATGGACCATCTGAAGGGATTGTCCAGGTGGTGTTGCAGGCTGTTGGTCATATAGACAGTTTATTATTGCAGCAGAAGCTTCAATTCCACATGATAATAAAATAACATGAAAATAAAGCAAATCAACACACAGAAATTATGAAGGAAAAGCAGATACAACTCTTGAAAAACAATCTCATCTTTTTTCACTGAATATTATCTATATACCTTGAACCTGTGTATTGCTTCACTTGTTGTTTTTGCTGGTCCTCACATCTCTACCTACACCCAATATAGACTTCAAATGTACATCTCAATCTCAAAGCGCCCCCTTCCCCCTAAACAAAATCATTCCAAAATATGTATCAATATGAACTTGGGACACTTTTCATAGTATGAAAATAGTAGATGTGGGCTAGACAACGTTAGGGAAAGTGTCGCTTGTAGTTTCATCCAATTGCCAAATCTTAGGACTCAGACACTCAACAAGTGTCTATATTTGTATTCTCTCGATCAACAGGTAAAAACTATCACTATCTTGTTAGACACAGCTAATTAACCTATTAAAAGAAAATGTCTTACAACCAATTCACTAAATTTAAGCCATCGAACTAATGAGAAATGGATTGGGAGAAACCTTAAGGAACTCATACTTAAGAAATGATATCTCCCTTTATTTCGTTCACACGCTTGCAAAGTACAGAACAAGAGCAGATGTCCTCGATGCATATCTTGTATGCACCCGACCCAACTTTAATTTCTTGTTGCATCTGACACAGGCATGATTCACACATCCTAGCATGTTTATATAAACAATAATGGTTCAGCAGTGACATTTCAAGAAGGTGAGGATGGATAACAGAGATGGTACAGTTGCATCTCTCCTGTAGTTTCATTTATAGGAGAGATGCAGCTTGATCATAAATTGTCTTCTCCAGAAAAGTAACCTTGTCCTAGTTGCCACATGATTATGAAAATAGAAACGACAGCTAATACAAACAAAGGGAATCTATCAGCAATCCAAAATTTTTTTTTTTATAAGTAAATTTTGTCCCGCCTTGAATGAGGAACATCCCACAAGACTCTTCATTCCTTTATCACTTGCATCAGGCCTCAAGAGCAGCAATTCAAAATTAATGAAATAATAAAATGATCCAAAGATTGTGTTTACATTGATCGAAAGTATGTTCAAACTTCGTGAATGATTATTGCATGAATGTCAACCAAAGAACCACATTATGAGAACATCATTCACAGTTTATAAACTTTTGAATCAACTGCATTTGCAGTTATGTTGCAAGTCAAATCCATATAAACTAGTGCAGAAGCTTACAAAATAGCACCTAGATAGCAAATCCATATAATTCTGGTAGGACTTCCAATTTATAAAATAAAAGAATAGACCCTTCACTTGCAAGACCAGGATTGGTACATGATGCAGGAAACCAACTAAAGCTAACAGATCGTAAAATTCTTCTAAAATTTTATTTTGATTTTATTTAACATGTCCAATTGTAAATAATGTTTCTGAATAAAAATAAGGCAATTAGGATGATAGAAGTGAGTTTCTTACCTTGTTGCTTGTTCAGGAAAATTCCTACCAGGCTGCTTCTGCCGAAGGACATGCAGATCTCCACCTGGACAATATTCCATGACCAAACACGACAAATTATCTGATGTGAATTGAGCATAGAGCGTAGGGAGAAAAGGATGATCCAGCATTCGCAATATTTCTCTTTCAGTTTGGGCCCTTGGCATCTTTTTCCTTCTCGCCAAAAAGTCATTGTCCATGACCTTTATAGCAAAAAGGAAGCATGTACCAATTAGCTCAGCCAGATAAACAGTCCCAATGTCTCCACCACCAAGCTTTTTCAGTAGATTGAAATGTCTCAATCCTAAAACTCCTTGCTGCATCTGGACTTGACGGATAGCTTCCCACTTTAAATCCTTTGACATGTGAGGTCTATTCCCACAACTAGATCCGCTTAGAATGCTCTCTTCACTGATGCTAGTACTGCTACTATACTCACCACGGCTACTTTTAGAGCTCTGAGACAATTCCCCTTTTTCCCTTGATTTTGCGTTCTTGTTTGCCTTGACAGCTGTAGCTATATTTCTGTTATAACTATAGGAACTGATGCCCGGTTTTTTGGCAACTGAGTTCATGCTACTAAAGCTGGCTTCAGTGCTGAGACTTTTTAAGATGGATGAGGGAGAATCTTGACTTGATTCTTTCCTTGCATCCTTCAATGCACAGTGGCATCTCTGGCAAATCAATTGACTTGTACCAGGATCCGTTTCATCATTAACTTCACTGCCTGTATTAGAAGTGGAAGTTGCAGAATTTGAATCCTGCTTTAATTTCTTCTTTACAAAATTTTTGTTTCTGAGAACTGGTTTGACTACACGTTGGGTATTCTTTGTTGACTTGCTTACCTTACTACTGTTGACTGAGCTAGAAGGTAAATTTTGCAACCTGCCTTTCCGCCCAGGCTTTAATGCTGATGCTCTGATTGCTGATTTGGTTGATATATGACCAGGGGAACCTGACTCCAGCATGTTATCATCAGTGTTTGCACCAGATAGAGCAGATACAGAGTTATTCTTTTCTTTCTGCACTGATTCTGTCTTTGATATTTGATTACTAATTTCCATTGAAGCAGGAACAATCTCACTTTTTGTTGATCTAGCTGTCGTTCCTAATTCTGTTGCTCCAACAGCAAAACGGTGAGAAGAATGAGCACTTTGGCTTGATGGCTTTACCTTGGGAACATGCAGGTATTGAGTTAACTTCTCAGAAGAATTTGATGTGCTCTCTTCTGGAAACAGAGATATTTCTGTGATACCACCCTTGCCTAGAGACAAACCAGGTTGTCTGGCTTCAACAACAACAGTACTATACAAACTTTTAATCCTTCCAGCTTCAGCAGCCCCCCTGCATAATTTTCAACTGACAACCTTTTCACAGCAGCCTGTTCAGATGCCTGAGAGATGCAGAGTCCCCTCAGTGCCTGCTTCAGAGTTGCAGGCTCAGAAATCCCAATTCGTGGTGATTGAGAACCACTGGCTGTGATTGGCTTTTTTGATGCATTCTTTGATGGAGAATCTATTCCAACTTGGTGGGGACGACCGCAAACCTTTGATGCATGTTTTAGGTTAATTGCCTCAAAAATCCGATTGAGATCATCTTCTAGAGAACTGTCGTGTCCCAATTTCAGTATAGGTGGCTTTCTAACCTTGTCATCAACTTTTACTCCAGATTTTGGTCCATGAATTCCTCTAGAAAGTTGAGAAGAACTGGGGTCTTCCGATGATTCAACAATTTCACAACTACCAGGAAAGGAACCCATCTCTTGTTGCTACTTTGCTGAATTTAATTATATTGTACCACAAAAGGTAGAGTGATCCATGAAAGTTTAATCTTCTCCAATTCTGTGTAAACATTTCGAATATAAGGGCTCTAGAATTTGGAAAACAAAAAACATTCTCGAGATGCTTCTTTAATCAGACAGACTCAGAACTTGTATTGTCTGACAGCTTCTTCCCCTCATGTAAGAATTCAGGATCCCAATCCTAACATGATCAACAAAACAGATTATATTTCATTAAAATCAATCAATAGTAAAAGGGAATATTTTTCATTAAAATCCACAACAAACAAGTACTTATGCCTCAAAGGCAAGGGCCACTCCCTTATTAGAGGATCTCTCTATGAACCAACTGAGAGAGAGTTCCAACTTGATTAGCATGCTGCCACTCTGTCGGTCATAACATGGCTGAGTACTACATCAAATAGTCATGATCTGAGCCCATAAACTTAAATGTAGGCTGGATCACCATTTTGTTATTTCATCGAGTATTATATTTGATATCAGGTGACATAAGTACCACTCTACATTGAAAACAAAACTAGATTTTAGGGGGAGAATTTAATTAAGCATACAGAACTCTTTTCATTACAAGATTGCCAATAAAGTTGAAGGAATCCCCGTTTTGTTGAATCCCATATGCTAAGAAATCTAATACATAAATTGCTCTGTGTTTCCTATATATTGCAACTGCAATTTCCCTCAATGCAAGAATAATTTCAACATTTGATTATTGTGAAGAAGAACAAGCTCATGTAAACAATTCACTCAGTGAACCATTTAACTGAGTGAAATTAATAAGTCCAGCTAAGTTCCTAGAAAATGGCAGCTCATGAATTAGAAAATTATATAGTGAAGTCCCTGTCCTATTGAAAACCCAGCTCGACAAAGAAAGCCATACTCATGTTCTGCAATAACAGCAGTAATTAGGGGTTCACCAACCCATTTCCAGGATCTACTTTGTAAACGCCAATTAAACTAAAGTTGCATTTTGCAATTTAGAGATATCATGGATTATATAAAAAGCCTTGATTCAAACAAAATAAAGACTGGAAACAAGTTCTATTGCCTGGAACCACTTAAAAGCCAGATTGGAAACACTCTACCAAGAAATCAGGACCCACAGCTTCGTTTATAGGCGCCAAAAAACTGTAGAGATTAATAAATGCAGTACAACCTTGAATCATATTTTGTTATTTCTGCGCTCTGCTTCAAGCCAAAATGCTTTTCTGCTCCAGGTTGGATGAAGATTTTAGTTTCCGCTTTCCAAAAGTCCTATTCAATTTCGAAACGTTAAACAAAAAATTATAAAAATAAAAATAAAAAGGATAAAGAAAATTCCCCCAACTGAACATTTTTACTACCACATTTATCGGCAACCAATCAGAGGTCTATCAGTTGCTTCATAATGAAGATTGCCAACATTCGAGGAGTTGCGGAGCTCAAATTTAAATAACGAAGACCTCTTCAGATCAAGAACAGATAGATCCAAGTCCGAACACGCCAAATAAACCAAAAACAAAAAAAAAAACCCAACTTGAAAAACTTAAATAAGATGGCTTGGACCAAACATAAAAAAGAACAGGATGATTAGTTAATGAGAATGAGATCGAGAAAGAACATACTACCTGCAACAATGCGCATGTGTGTGGCTGTGAGGGGGGAGGAGGAGAGAGAGGGCGAGGGAGAGAGAGAGAGAGAGGGGACACGCCAGGCAGGTTCACTAACTGCCAGTGGGAACGATAAAATTTCAGAGCCTATGGGAGTGGATTTTGGGAAACCCTAACAAGTTGGATAGTTTTAGGAGGAGGACGGTGGGGGGTGGGGGGAGAACGGAGATTGGGAGGGAGCAGAAGACTGTAATCAGTGTTTCTTTCTCTTTTCAATCTGGCTCTGATTATTTTGAGAGTGTGGACCCCACCATCTGGTGGATGTCTCTTACTGTTTTAGGGAAAAATAAGCTTATAGGCATCATGATTTTTGTGATAGGCTGGTAGCTCAAGAAAGTTGTGTCATTGTCTTTCATTAAAATATTTATTACACATTCTTATGATTATAATAATGTCATTTTTTGGGCAACAAATCTCAGAGTTGTTGCATGATGATGGATTGCTATGTGAATTGTGATACGATTTTCACAATGAGATTTAGGCTTTAGCCAATTATTTTTTAATTGAAATTTGTTTCCTTCATTTTAAATCTCAAAATAGCTTCTTTTAGTTTTTAAATAAATAAAATATAATAACAAAGAGGATTTACATGTTTAATATTGTTGGAATTGGATGGTTTGTTTGTTCAAATGGTTAGACTAATAGGCTCCTTTAGGTATGATTGAAATGGTAAAAGGATGGGATAATCATAATTATTTTATTTTATTTTTTTATTAATAAAACATAACTCGAAAGGTTAATAAGATATCCAAGTTCTAATTTTTAGTAGAATGAATTTATAATAAATGTAATATTATGTTGTAATGTCAATTATCAAATAAATAGATCTAAAATAAATAAAGTTTTTTGAAGTATTTTTTTATTGTTTTTATTCTTAAAAATTAAAGGTTAATGGATTATTTGGTAAATATCGTTTGAATTTATTCTTTATATTTTATAGAAAAAAATGTTTTACAACTTAAAGTATTTTAACATATTCTAAATATATTTTGAAAATAAATTCAACTTGTAATGATATATTTTTTAATATTTATATAATTAGTTTTTAAATTGTCAATAAAAACATTTGAAAAATGTTTTTAAGAAACAAAACTATACTTTTTTTACGGTTAAATATTTTGGTTATAATATAATAATATAACTAAACACTTAAATTTGGGATTCGAAACCAACACCCCTCCTTATGTTTTACCTTATTTGAAATATTAAGTGTTTTATCTTATGATGGACTAACAAAAAAAATTATTTTTGCTTTTCCAAAGTGAAAAATATTATGAAAATAAAGCGATTATTAATTTTATAGTTTAATTTTCCTAATGAAGTAATTGCTATCCAGTAAAATGTTATCTCTTAAAATCAATAAAATAACCTATTTAAGTTTTAGATTTTAAAAGGAAATCAAAACCTTATTTTATTTAAATGCAATATAAACGGAGATGATTATGTGCATAGAAATATATAAATATTCAGGTTATTAAAAGAAAAACAATAAGCCACTTCCGAATGGCTGGGCGATGAAAGTCAATCCTAACCATTGAAATTCAACTGTAATTTAAGATGGGGTTCAAGTCTATTCATGTGCTAAAGTTAGGTATGACGCCTAAAAATCTTGTACAAAAATAAGATTTAAAAAATAATAATAATAGCATTCTTATGTATCAATTTCCTATAAAAATAAAAAAAAATAAAAAAAAACTCAGTGTCGGAAAAGTCGTAGAGACCATGACTATTTCTTACCTTACAGGGCAAACGTTAAAGAAAAGAAAAAAAAATCTCCCATTTTCAAGATTACAATAATGTAAGGTATAATATCACGCAACATTCATATAAGTTAAGTAAAGTTGTTACTAGATATTAATAGTTCATGGACCACTGTTAATGGTTAATCCTGTGCCCCGATTCATGAATGAACAGTAACATCAGACCATGAATAAATTGGGACCTTGATTTTTATGATATGAAATTTTAGTAATGGCTTGGGGGGGCAGCAGCCCTAGCCATGGTAGATCGTCAATCTTTGCAATCATCACCCGGCAAGTTATTTGGGTATTTGGTAGGGCTTGACCTATAGCCAATTGCCTATAGGCTTAAAAGTCGGTGCATATTACCAATTTACCCTTCTTTAAGTGGAGAAGAGGAAAGGTGTCAGCGATTTGCAGGATTATGAAATGTTTTGGGGAAGCTCAATTTCTTGGCCCTTTCTGAGCCTTTTTGGCCTTTTGCTGATGGGGGCATTGCGGTGCCTGAAAATATTAGAAATTCCGAATCTCGTGATCCCGCCTCTATAAATTGTTTTAATTTTTTTTTCATACAATACAATCTAATTTCATGAAGTAAGATGTTCCCACGAGTGCTTAACCTCAGACCCATTTCCTTATCTCTTTTGTCTATTCTAACGATGAATTTGTTTTGGAATACAGTAATGGCATCCAATATTTAATTAAACATCAGAGATTGTTTGGCGCTCGTTGTATTCTGATTGATATTATGAATATTATTTATTTTTAGGTTAAAGGTTTTATAATTTTAAGCAGCGTCTGCTTAGATTTAAGTAATTAAGTATTTATATAATGTTATGATGTTTATCTCTTTATAAGATATGACAAACCCATTAAATGCGAGTTATAAATACATCGTAATTTGTGTCTTTATAAATTATGAAGTCAAACAAACAACAACCATCTTAGGTTAAATATAATAGACCTCTAGCATCGAGGTCGAGGAATCGCTACGATCTGGTATTATAGATATTAATGTTGAAGCGAGTAAATTTATCGAACTTTAAAAGCATTTTCTTTGGTTAGATGAGCTTTATCATATATAATGATGGAGGCTTTTTTAAAATACGCAATATAGAATATAATGGCAGTATAACTATACAAACGCGAATTTAAACATTTGTGTCGTGAGATTCTGAATAAGCAGCGCGAGACAAACACTTCTAAAGGCAAACAAGCCACACGTGAGATCGAAAGTCGGTTTGTCTATTTATAATGAATAGATATTGTTAGCTTTTGGTAAGGGATTTTTGCGGAGTTTTTAAGCGTGTATGTAGAAAAGCTGTCTTATATAATGTCAAAAAGTTTTTCACTAATCCAACATGAGATGTGAGTCGTGACACAAGCGGTATATCCTATTATAGATTTTTTTTTATAATCATGGTTGTTCAGAACTTTGAATCGGTATGCACATGCCTTAACTAGTTCTATGGGTCTTAAAATTAATTGTCCGATAAATTTTAAGTGACCTTGAAGGGACTCCAACAAAAAATTATTATAATCAGATCAATCAACTAAACTATCCCTAGTAGTTTATGTGATTATAGATTCATTTATTTATGACATAATGAATGCATAATTAAAACTAATGAAATCAAGTTATTGATCATTTTAAATAACATAAGTGGTAATTTAAGGTTTTCTTTATATTTAAAAAATCGTAATTTTTGTATATCATACTATATAATTACATTAATAAATAATATAATATTAACTTTTTAAAAGTCTCACAATATTTTTCTTATTTTAAAATCCTTAAACATATAAAATAAATTTATATTTTTATATATGTATTTATTTAAATATGAGTAGAAATTAATAATAGTTATAGTGTGTGCTATACATAATGAATGTTATCTATAAATATTTAATTTCTTAAAAAATATAAAATAATACGATAATTCCACACAAAAGTATAAAATATCACTCAAGCTTGAGGATTCTTTCGTCTATTAAATCGATATTGTAGGTTAGACTTTTCAGGCCTAATCGTTATGTTATGATAGAGAAGATAATAGATCAATAGAGATCACTAATTGGAAAAAAGGCAGGATACTTTAATTTGTTGGTACAAGAAAAGCCTATAAGGCATGCCACGTCGGCATGTTGCTACCATGTACTACTACTCCTCTTCCCCATCTCTTACCGACATTCACAGTTTGGAAGTACGTGAAGCCTAAATTTCGAACACAAAATTTTGGAAACTTCCAGCCTATTTTATTTACTCCACCTCTTTTCCCTTGTGTTTTCCACTTTTTAGTTTTTACTTTCACTTCCTACCCTTTTTGAAATTTGGAAATAAAAAATGAATCCGATATATTATATTGATTTACAAATTACAGCAACCGGTGGCTGGGGATGCCTGTCAGTCATTTCAAATCTTGCATGGTTCTCTCCTCCACGTGTGTTTTTTAGGAGTTTTATGCAATAAAAACTAAAAAATGGGGTACAAGTGAAAATAATGAAAAATGTGAGGTACAGGGTACGTTTTTAAAATAAAATAAAGAAAAGTAGTAATGAAAAGAAGTGGAGGAGACATCTATCACTCTCGGATGACAGGGATGGTTCGGTTGTTTGTCGCCACCTCATGTAAATTCAAAATATGTCAGATGAAGAGGCATCAAATGTTCCCAACCAAGCGATAAGCCCTACTTCTCCTTTCACTATCCTCATGCTGCCTACTGTAATTATTATTATTATTATTATTTTTTGTCAATTCCAAATTCAATAATTGATTTCACCGTTGGGTTAAAACTCCTATGTATTTTCACGACATACACCCACATGGAAGCGTTAACAAAAACATTTGTATGTTTCATTAAAAAGTAATTTATCAAATCCTCAATTTACAAGTAATAGTAGCTAATATTATAATTGTTAACATCTAACACACGTTTGTCCCAATATTTATACTCACATACGTAAAGAGATAAACATACCAATGACTCATACCTATATCCATGTTAGATTTGAGCCGAAACCGTTTATTCTCATCCACCATTTTGTCATTCAAGCCAAATCTCAAGAACTCATATATATTTATTTAAAGGTAAACAAACTAATACATCAATATGTAATGTAAACGAGGAACAAATCTTTTTTGCCAAACCAAAATCTCTTACCATATTAAATAATATTTTCTCTTAAAATTCAAATTTATAAGATTTGACTTTAATACCATATTATGGTTTTTATATGTGAGGGGTAATTTAATCGATGTAAACATTAGAGTTTACCCAATAGCCATAAATTTGAGTCTTTTTAATCAAAAAGTTTTATCCAATTATTAACTTCAGATCATATGAGGTGAATCGAAATACTTATAAGCTAATTCCAACATTTAGGATTATATAAAAAAAAATTATCATGTTTTGTATCGGTCATGATCACCTTCTATATATAACATTTGGGAAGAAAGTACGTACAATTAAAAGGTGGATTGACATAATGGTGCATCACATGGTTGGAATCATCGAAAGCTCCAAATGAGGTGGTCCATCCCTACATCCAGCATAGGGAGGCAGCCGTTCCTTTCACGAACCACAGAGAAACGTTATATCTCAGGGTTGGTTTGTCCTGTCAATAGGGAAAGATGAGACCTCATTTCAAAATTCCCCCAGCCAAATCTTTACATGCACTGAACAATGCTAGTACATGCAAATGTCAGTTTCATGAACCATGGTGTAATGGGTGCGGTTGTCTTATAAGAGATTGAGTAGCTATCCAACCATATCATCAAGACCAATTAATGAACCGCTCCTTATTATATGCGAGCAGATATGTGGGAATTTATTTGAGCTCCTATTAGTTTAATTAATTGGACCATGTTCAACCTCACAGCGTGTCGGCCAACTCTCAAGTATGCTAAATTATTTTGTAAAAGCTAGAGTATTTATTCATTCTAAAAATAATTGATTAATAATTAAAAGACCTAATAAATATAATAATGCTTTTATTTAACTATATCAATTCGAAGTGTGTAGAAAACATGTTTGGTATAGATTTGGAATTATTGATCGCCATTAGTTTCTAAATCTGTAAGTGATGAAATCAAATAAATGTTAGAGTTGAAGATTAATATTTCATTATCTCAAAAGTATGTTCTACCAAATCCTTGTGAAATTCTAGGACTCTATGTACTTCTATATATATAATATAAAGAGCAAATTGAGTTTTAATCTAATGGAAAACTATAAAGCAAAGAAAGAAGATACTCTTAGTAGATATGCTTGATTAATATTAAGCAATCCGTAAATGGGTTATAATTAACATGCACAATTATACAATTAAAATTATAATATGATTATGCTTAGTCTATAATTAATAAATTAATCTAACATTCTCCCACTTAGACTACATAATCATAACTCAAATCTTTACCGATATATTTAATAAATGTAACGATCGTATACAGTGCGCACCCGTAGTATTCGCCGTCGTACATAATCATTTCTCTTAATCAATGCATGCTGAATCTTTGTGAGGACTTACATGTCATTCACCAAATTATATCTGATTAATCTGTTTGAGGATGATACATAAATAAATACATGTCGGGCTCACATTAGAAACATTTCAATGACAAGGGTATTGAATCAATAGAAAGAGAAAACACCATTATGTCATTCATCTGGTCAAAATGACACAAAATCATAAGATGATGACAAACGTCAAAATGTACATGTAATAACAAAAAGTATGAGCTTTCCTTACAAAATACATGGAAAGGCAAAACTCTCATTAAAACAAAGAGTTGAGGCTCATAACAATCCCATGCGGGTGACATATTCTTGAAACGCACAAATAGGTAAGCCTTTGGTTAGTAGTTTCTTGACATGCCCCAGTCATAGGCGTGTGCTCCAGCCCCGAAAATGAGGACTCTTCAGCTTTCTCTTTAACAAAAAGAACTTCGTGATGTGTTTGGATGAAGTGCTCCTAGTGTTCCTAGAGAAAGATAAAGTTGTGAAATTATCACAAAACAATTTTGAAGTGCAGAAATGGATTGAGCGACACCGAAGGTACGAGTAGATTCCGCAGTAGTATTGCATGTGAGTAGACTCATAACATGCCACATACTCTACCTCATTGGTAGAACAAGTTGTAAGTGTACGCGATGCACAAACAACTCCTTCCATGCATCATAAAGATATAACTAGAAGTGAACTTTTTATCATCCACACAGTCTGTATAATCGGAATCACTAAATCCAACAACTTCAAGAGTGTTGGTAAGCCGATATGTCAACATGAGATCCTTGGTATCCTAAAGATACCTCAAAACTTTATTAGCCATTTTCCAATGGCTTTTACCAAGATCACTCAAGTACCTACCTAACACCTCAACAACAAAAGCAATAGCAAGGCGTGTGCATACTTGAGCATACATCAGGTTGCCCATAACTAGAGAATAAGGGATTGCTTTTATTTGATCTTTCTGAATATCATTATGAGGACATTAGCCTTTGGAAAATCAGTCACCCTTTACAATTGGTGCCTTACCAGAAGAACATGATTGTATATTGAACATTTTCGGAATGCGTTCAATATACATCTGTTGAGACAATCTCATAATGCTACTAGGTCTATCACGAAGTATCTATATGCCTAAGACATAAGATATTTCCCTAAAATCCTTCATATAAAAATGGCTAAACAATAACTACTTTGTCTCAACCAACATGTCAGTATCATTGGATGCGAGCAAAATATCATAATCATATAAAACCTAGAATATGTATTTGTAACGCCCCTTCCCCTGACCTCGTTAAGTGAAGGGGCGTCACATAGGGCATATAACTATTAACTTGACATTAGTTGGCCCATTTCAAACATATATTCATGAAGACATAAACTTGTAAAACTACCACCAAAGTGGTGTTTAAATTGTCCTGTACATATATGCCTGAGTCTAACTACTTGTATTTACACAAGTTACACTATCTCCAAAATATTACATTTACATTTTATTACATCAAAAACCAATTCGGGGACCTACATAAGAAGGACTCCTAATGCTGTGTTGGCCTTGGTGAGTGCCAGATATCCCTGACGACCTCTTCAGTACCTACACGGATGAAACACTCGTACTAAGCTTATAGCTTAATGGGAAAACAGATAGCATAATGTGACCACTTGTAGTTGTCCTCAATTACAATATACTTTTAAAATAATTCACATATCAGAATATTCATATCTCCCGTAGGTAAATAACAAAGATTTCAGGACAAAAGATACCCGTAGGTACACTACAGAATTGAACTAAATTATGCCTTAGCATCATAGATGATAACTTTTGTTTTCTTATGTTTCATTGTTCAAATACTTATCATATAATGTTTGTCTGGATAGATCAGTAACAATGAATAAGAGGGACGTAGCACAATAGGTACTCGAGAGGTCTGATTGTGGCGCCCCATTTCAGGGTCCGTTGACCGTCAACTGAGGAAACCTATGTGTCTCATCATGAGACTTTATCGTGATAAAATGGCCACGTCTACACAAAATAAGTTAATTTATAATTTGTTTTGATTACAATTTTTCAAAGCGGGTTTTACTAGATTTTACAAAAATATAACAAGGCTACATATGGCCATTTCTTTTCTGAACCTCGGATCGTCTAAATAAAGGTGAACCTTCGATGCACGAAATAATTTTTCCCTCGACGAATTCAGGTAATGCCTAGTAGTGGATTATTCTACATGGGTTACTCCCCACCTAGGAATGTTCATGCAATGACAAACCGAGCATTCTGACAAAACATATATGTTCCTACTCGAATGCTACGTAGAATGGATGAGAATGCTGACTCACCTTCCCACTTCTCGAGCCCTCGCTGACTCCCTCACGCATGCCTGGCCAAGTGTGGCTCTTGTTTTTCAAACAAAGGTTTTGTTGAAAACATAATACCAAGTTTCAGTAAAATCTATTAGACAACCCTCTGAGGTGAATTGCTGGATAACTCTTCAAAACAGTCACGGGTCTTCCACCGAGATGAATTGTTGGACAACTCTCCAAGGAAATTCTTCGAAAAATCTTCCTTTGAAATCCATTTAGCAACCACGTTTTTCATGTCATGCACTCACACATATTATTACAGGTTATCCGGTGCGTATGAAATGCAATATCTGGCTTCACAACAATTCGTATTAATATATTAAGCATGCATATACTAACGAATTTATCCACAATCATCATGTTATTCATTCATACGCCATGATAACATAAATTAGCTCATGAGCTAATATAAAATCCAGCCAATCAGATCTTGGGGTGCCATAGCATCACACGATTAACATAACATATTTATTCAATCAAGTAATAACATATTCACACTCAAGGCCCACACAAGCGGTCACGGTCGGTTAGATTGGCCAGAAACCACTCCCAGGGATTTCTTCACTCGGTCCAAATCTTTTGGAACCCAAAACACAGTCATCCAGACCTCAGATATCCCTATCCATTAAAATGGCTCTTAGCCAAAGAATAAAACAAGTAGGAGAAAACCCCTACCCCTCGGAGTTATCGAAACTCCACAAAATTAGTACCCATGCGTAGCCCTTGCAATGTAGACCAACTTCTCCTCTTGTTCGACGGGCGCGGTCAGATCTTGGGGAATTCTAGAGAGAATGTAGACCTCTCTCTCCTAAAATCTCTCCTCTTTTCTCGGTTTGCTATCCCCTCTCCCAAACTGGTTGGTCAAGCATGGGTCAAGAGAATTGTCTTCTCTCTTGCCACATGTCAACCCCTTATTGGTTGACTTGGATTTCACCTTATCCCTTATCCATCTACCATGGATTTTCCTCCAATGGCATGATGTCATGTGTCTCATGTGAGCCCCACTTGGCTCATTGTTTGACCCATTATTCCCAGGACACGTGGCACCTCCTGAGCCACTCATAAAGTGCCAAGTGTCGCACTCCTCTCCATGCCTCGAAAAACGTGAAATTCGATTGTCACCGATTTGGCGAAATTTGACGTGATAGCTAGATTTTCAAGACTATTCAATGGTAAAGTCCGTTTCGTCATCTGAGATCTAGAAAAATTTAGGATTTTGACCGAAATTACTATTTTACCATTTTTTAGAAAATTAGAATTTTCTCGGGTTTTACAACAATATAGTACTAAACAGAAGTACCGAAGCATTGATCAGACGTGCAACGCAGCGAGTCTTAGAAGCAGCAGCATGTAGGAGTCTTGAGTAGCACTAATCGGATGTGCTTGTCACCTTGCAAGCGAAGTGTCGTTGTACTAGATAGGAGTGTCGAAGCACTAAACAAACGTGCCTATTCATTCACCATCTGGTCTTAGGTAGTCACACAATTATATGTGTTTTCAAAGCATTTTATTTTGTCCTTGTTAACATTCATGTGGTTATATAACCCATTCATTTAGGCTTGATAGGGAAAGAAAGCAAAACAAAGAAACAACAAAAACAAAGCAAAGCTTGTTCGGAAGCTGGATTTCTCGAGCGAACTAGTCACTACGCTAGGCGGATCAACCCTTCGCCGAGGGGAAGGAACAATTATCAGAAAACAGCCTCGGGTTTGCCTATGTGAGCACTCCTTTGCCTAGGCTGAGAGGCGTTGGGCTTCCAGAAATTAGGCATTTTTGCCTTATTTTACCGGAAATTTCCAACCAAAACAAAATAAACCCAAAACAACCATATAACCCAACTAAAACCAACCCAAAAACACATTTAGAAAAGTTAGGGTTTTCCTAACACAAACATAGACAAGGAATGAGTTATGATAGTTTTCTAACCTTGATTTCTTGAAACCTTCAAACTAGCTTCCTTTTCTTTTGTTTGCTTGAACAAGTAGAACCAATAAATGGAGAGAAAGCAAACCCAAAAATGGATATTCTCCCAAACCGTATGCCCTAGAACTCCCAAAGCCAACAAATGGAGAATTTTCCTCTTTCTAGAAGACAACATATGTCTTAAGGGGATTTGGTTCAATTTTCCCTTTTTGCTTTTAGTCCTTCTTCTTCATTCAATTTGAAACTAAACTTATCACAATTCTACAATGACATATAATCTTCTTGTTTTATGTCCTTTGAGTCCTTAATTGATAAATTACCATTATCCTTTTTACTTTTTTAATAATTTCGGTTATATCATTTTTCACACTTAACACTTAAACTTCTGAAAAATACAAATTTGACTTTTGTTATACCCTAAACATGTCATAACACTACTAGGGTATAATTTGGGGTGTTATAGTATTTACTCCCGTGACCTTCATATATATGCATTGATCGACAATATTCTCCTTAAAACCATTGGCGGTGACAACTTCATCAAACTTGAGATACCTAGAAGCCTGCTTTAAACCATAAATGGATTTCTGGAATTTACAAACCATGTGTTCCTTACCAACTTTTTCAAAGCCAATAGGTTGAGACATGTAAACATCCTCAACTAAGTCTCCATTCAAGAAAGTTGTCCTCACATCCATCTGATGCAACTCCAAATCAAAATGAGCCACTATAGCCATACTAATGTGTAGAGAGTTTTTAGTGGACACGAGAAGGAAGGTTTCCTTAAAAATCAATACCTTTTCGTTGACTGTAACCCTTAACCACTAATCTTGTTTTATATCTCTCTACCAGTTCCTTGGCATCGTGCTTGGTCTTGAACACCCATTTGTACCCAATAGGTCTCCAGCCATTTGACAAATCTACCAAGCTCCCCACTTTATTCTGTTACATGGAGGTCATCTTATCTTTCATTGCATCGATCCAAAAGTTGGATCGAGGACTAACAATGGCTTCTTTGTAGGTAGTCGAATATGATACATCACCCACATCATACTCATGTTTCTGTAAGTAGACAATGTAGTCATCTGAAATTGTAGGCCTACGCGCTTTCTCTAACCTCCTTAAGGTTATATCCATGACTACATCTAGGGCTACTAGGTGTACATATGGGGTTATTGGATCTACATCCTCAATTGGTTTATCATTAGTAGTGGCTACTGGATGCTAGTCAACAACAAGGTTAGAGTCGGAGGGGAAGCAATAGGCATAGGAATAAAAACTGGTGTTCTTTGAACAAAATCTCTCTTGGCCCTTGGCTTATACTAGTATCATCCTAAAAATAGATATTCTTTGTCTGGAAATATGACCCAGTGCCTGTGCCAAAGAATAGAAGATTTTTTATTCAATTTCAAGCGCTTGGTGTTACTAATAATATTAACATTAGGAGAAAAAGAAAGCAAACTATACAACCCTAATATGTAAAAATCCCCACAAAGTGTTTCATTGCCAATCAATAAAGTCACGAATGAGTCGCTTTTTCAGTTCAAAAAAAATAAAAAAACTATATCAAAGTCTATCCAAAATAGATGCGTGTAAATTTATCTGATTGAGGTATGTACACCACATCTCGCAATTCCAAAAAATTTATTGTACTAGTACCAATCAACAACTTCCGGAAAATCACTTGGACTTTTATCTTAGTCTCCCATGTACGTCTTTGCTCCAAACTAGTTGAACTATTACGCTTATCACTGCTATAAATTGCAAACTATGAATAGTAGCACCATTATCTAACCACAAAGTATCAAATGACACATCAATGATATAAGATTCAAAACAAACATTCACCCAATGATTATCATGACTCATTTTTCCCATTCTTTGAAAACTTTGTAAATTTCTTGCTAATATAGCATACAAGAAATCTTTTGCATTCTCAATCTTAGGAATGCTTGTATAAACGAAATCCTCCATATGATTCTCCATGATCATTAAAGAACAACTATTAGGATACTCCCAATCCTTACACAATTTTTTTCTCATTTGCAGAGCTCTTAACAGTGGGTTTTGGAGGAGCTTCAACTTTCAATGCCAAGTTCATTTTTATAATCGTCAAATTCATCATGAGAGATTTAACCAATTGCTTGTAATTAGTCCCATTAACTATCATGATGGTAGAGAACTATGGAAATCTCAAAGTCGAAGAATAAACAAGAGAGCAATGTCAAGAATACATGTAAAATAAAGACATGCAAATTGCTCCATTCTTGACTTACCGTAGCTAAAAGTGATGCGCGATCTTTAGAGAGTATATAAAATGCAAAGACTTATCTGTAGTAAGAGCAATTCACTAGCCGCCATACCGTCGTCAATTTCCCATTGATAGGGTAGTAAAATTACATGAGTTCATGACACTTAATGAAATGCTGCATTAAGTATCTCTTAGAATAATAAAGTCATTGATATGACAACTTCACTATTTGTATAGATCTTAGCAAAATTGATGCGCAATATGAGAGAAATAATAGTTGCAACATCAATTCTAAGAATATCCGAAATAATCAAATTCATAAGAGGCAAGTTCATGAGCATTCAATATTTATCAATTTAACCAAACTTCATAAGCATTTAATCTTATTCACAATATGATGCTATAAATAATCCTGAATAACACTAACATAAATTGCTAAAGCATATGTAAATAACTAGTGAAAAGATTGCAAAATTGGGTAAAATTTTGATTTTTGTTTCATAACCAAATTTAATGTTTAATGGGATAGAAAACTAAAAATGAGGGCAAAAAACATAAAATTTGGCTTTAAAAATACCCCATAAAAAAAATCCCTAAAAACATGAAAATAATAATAAAAATCTAAAGAATATTTCATTATATTTCTTCTCGGAAATCTCTTAGCAATTAATGGAACAAATGAATAATTATTAAAAATAAATCTATCCTCGTTTTGTTTTTCGAGAAAACCCAAAAAACTCGAAAAACAAAACGTATCTTCCTTTTCATGACAATATAACAAACAAATAATAGAAAGATGATTTCTCGTTTTCGAAACTCATAAATCCAATTTTCATGGTTAGAAATAATGTTTATCGAATAAATAAATAAAATCGAAGATTAAGATTTGAGAGCTACTTACGTCATAAGCACCATGATTGCTTAATGTCTTTATTTATTTATTATTATTATTATTTTTTAAATCAAAAGTCAACCATCTCATATCAACTATCAAGCATGGATGTTTGCGTTTGGAAGAGTATAATATATCACAAGGAATCCGTCTCCTTGTGATGGAAACTGATTCCACCCAGATTTGTCCTTGGATCGCCCAAAACGGTAATTTGGGGAGTCCTTTTAGAAATCTGAAAGCTGAATATAGTAGGCTTCTGAACAAGGAATGGAGTATCGTTATGAAGCATGCCTACCGGGAAGCAAACAGGGTAATTGATCGTCTTGCACGACAAGGAGCTGCCCTCCCAAGAGGACGCTTGCAGAATATAGGAGCAAACACGGATTCGTATACTCTTCTTACCGCAAACACGGATTCGTACACCAAGCATATTTTATTTCATTTTTCAAATTAATTAGAAAAAAAAATGATATTTTCAAGAATTTCCGTAGTTTGAGACATTAGCGAAAAGAAAGACCAAACCAAGATTACTAAAATGCAGAAACTAGAACAACGAAAAAATACGATTCAAACCCAAAATACAGAGAAAAATAAAATTGGCCGGTTTAATGTTAGTAAAATTGGCTTTAATACCAATTGTTAAATTATTTTTGTAAAAACTAGAGTATTTATTGATCTAAAAAATAATTGATCAATAATTAAATGATCTAATAAATATATTACAAAATAACGACTTTATTGAACAAAGAACCATATCAATTTGAATTGTGTATAAAACATACTTGGTATAGATTAGGGGTGGCAATTCGTAATGGGTAGTGTTAGGTATGTGTCGATGTCTGGTCGTATCAGCGTTCGCTAACGGCTACGGCCACGAATAATAAGCGATCGCGTTAACTTGGCCGGCCGTTTATTATTCGTGTTAGTGAATTGACATAGATATGGCTCATTAATTGAATCTTAAAATCTTAAGAATTATAATTGTGTTAGTGTATTAACGCAAATAACACCAGTAAATTTAACATGTTTATTAATTTTATTATTTAAATTAATAGGAATTATAATTAATAATCCATATTTAACATAAATAACTTATTAAATAGGTTAATTAATTAATATAATAATTAAACGGGTCAATTCGAAGGTCAAATTAGGTGTTAGACGGATAAGCCTTGAATATAACGTTATTAAACGTGTTACATGGAGTCTTGCGATATGGCCCAGCTTAACGATTATCTCGAAAGGCCCACAGCCGGCAAAAATTGTGTTGGGTTCGTGTGGAAATAATATAATAGATTAATTTGCCAGTACTTGTATAGATCCTAAATTGTTGGTCTCCATTAGTCTCTAAATATGCAAGTGATGAAATCAAAGAAAGGTTATGGTTGAAGATGAATATTTCCTTCTTCCAAAAATGTGTTATATCAAACCCTTTGTGAAATTTTAAGGCTCTATGTATTTATATAGATAGAGCATAATGGAACAATTGAGTTTTGGTCCAATGAGTTTATCAAAATAAGGGAGAAGATAGAATTATACGCGTATAACTAGTTAATATTAAAACATCTTATAAATGACCCATAATTCATAATTATACAATTAAAATTGTAATATGATTATACTTAATTCATAATTAATAAATTAATATAACATTATGATACGAGTTTTAATGAGTCCGCTGGTCCTCGTTGATTTGAGAATAACATGAAGCTTGTCTTAAAGGATTATTTAGTCAAAATAGGAAGAGAAGGAATGCGAAAATCTCCGAAGATTCAACTGGTTCTTTCGTAGGAAGAGTATGTGGGATACAAAATAGCAAGAAAAAAAAGTTTGGGAAACCCAAAAGAGATAGAACACAAAGAATGAGAAGAAGATGAAGAGTGTATCTCGTAATGTTCCCAAAAGATTTTAAGATATATTAGAAAAATATTAAAGTTAGTGGACAAGAGAATAATGTTTTACATTAATAAACTCTTGAACAAAACATGAAGGGGAGGAAGTAGGAAGTAGGAAGTAGGAAGTAAAAGTCTTTAAAAACCAAGTTAAGTTAGGTTTGTTTGTTTGTTTGGTTTTTTTGAAATATCCGTTAAAAATACAACAAAACCCCACATTTCAAAAAAGAAGTTCCTTGTCTAACATAGGTGTAAATGCCTCGAATCTAGTGTCTTTAGGATTATGAATTAGACCTAGAAATATAAGACTTAACCTACAAAGTTGTCGGTGAGGTTTATAATTTCTATGAACCAAAAACTCTTCTTGTAAACCAAAATCTTATCAATCACATTACACCTTGACAATTCTTGCTATTGTCACTGTTTAGCGCTAATAGGTCGTATGCACGCTTGGTAATTGATGAGTGTTATAAAAATTATGCCACAATCTCATAGGAGCAGCCCCACCCCATACTCATATAGATGATTTCATCAAATGTATATTATATTAATAAACCACTCGTAAGGGATATGGAAATTGATAGGGTTTGAAAAATGGGTTCGCGAGCCCGCTCCGAGCCAAAGAAGTGGCGCGTAGTATAATGCCAGGCCCCTCGGCCTCAGTCTCAGCCAAAATGAAGGTCAGGCCATTTGGGTCCAGTCTTGGATGGAATTAGAAGGTGAAGCTATCGCCTTAGTCAGTTGTATTTGCCAATACGAGAGAAAATAGAATAACCACAACAAGATATCATCTGTCAATCGACCAAATCTTATCAATAAGGAAAGGAAAATAATAACGGTCATCGCAGGTTGGATCTCTCCCCCAATAGAGAAGAAAGATTATCCCAAATCAGCAACTCTTTCTAAATCCATTTACAAAATCCGTGGCGATAAGAAAATCCCATCCAATGGGAGCCAAATCTGATTACGGTACAGCGGTTGGGCGTCTGCCTTATCATCGCGTGTGCAGCGGTGAAGATGCACTCTTAGGCATACTCATATGCAAGCCATGTAAACATTAGCCCTCTAAGCGGTCTCTCTTCTCTCGGGAGCCGCGGCTTTGGCGTCGGAGCGCCGGGGCGAAGCCACCATGAAGCCCCCTTCTTCCTTGTTTTTACTGGAGGTGCTACGTCCAGGCACAACGGTCAATGATCTGACGATCTACCTTAGCGAGACAATCCAAGGCATCGGCCGCGGCAATCAGTCGGCCCGCTGACCCCGCGCTCGGCCAGTTCCCGTTGAAAAAGGCATCGCCAGTTTGCGCGCCGTGCGTAGAGCGACATTTCCTTTTATAAATATAATTGATTTCGATTCGCGATGGGTATCGACCACGGAACCTGGCGAATGCGCTAATCCTCCAAGGATCGCGAGAATCGGCAAAACAGCCTGAACGGCCAAACCTCACGCGCGTTACGGCAATGCAAGCCAACACCCGAGTGGAAGCGCCGCCTCGCAATCAACGTCGTGAGCGGTTAGAACAGCTCACCAAAAGCGGTCAGGCTACCGGGAGGCTCGACAAACTCAGGAAGGTCATGACATTGGCGCCCCGTGAGAACGGCTATAATGTCGATATTCCCAAAGAAATTTGAAATTGAAGCGAGAATCAGTAGTGCGGGGCATAGACCGCATCTAGCCGGGAGAAGAAGGCAAGCGACCCTTGGGAACATGTCGGGAACGGAGGGTGCGTCACCCTCGGCATGAACACTCATGGGAGCGGAGGTTCGGGAACCTCGATGGGGAACTTCGTACGTGTGAAGAAGTGGTGAAAGGACGTGCTCCACGACACTATGGACACCTTGGTGCAACAGTGAGTCCGCCTATACAGTAGGGTACTCCACTTCCCCCTTCCGGTAGAGTTCGAATGCCACGGATGGAAACGTTAGTGGTCTTAGAATCAGGTCGATCATCTCAACACCTACAAAAGAAATCAAATGGAGTTGCATGGTACGAAGACCCGGTCACGATGTAGAGCTTCGCAATCTACTGAAAGAGCCCTGACCTTGGCATGGTTCAATAGACTCCCACCGTCGTCAATCTCCTCATTCAGGGATTTATCCATTGCATTCGTCTCTCACTTCATTGGAATTTGGGGCGTCTGAAAGCAGTTACCATCTGTGACTATCAAGCGAGTGCGCCAAAAGCACGAGGTCTTATGTCCAGTGGTTCAATGCGAGTCTCTAAGTGGACATACTTGGCGAAGTTTGCGATCACGCATTCCTTGGCTGGTTTTAGGGATTACGGTCGAAAGACTTAATGTTTTCCATATCAAAAAATCCCAACCAAGCATAGCGGAGGTCTTTGTAGCGGAGAAATATATTAACGGTGAAAGAAGCCCTCATATCCAAGAAAGGCTCTTCCATTCATAAAGAAAAGCGGGACGAGACAAGCGGCGGGGACGAAGCCCCAAAGACAAGCGACCAGGAAGGATCTCAAAGAAAAATGAAGAGCGATCCCCCAGGCGTGGCAACCTCGGAGATCGTGCAGGTCCACCGCCGGTCGAGAGATGACGGCGTTATTAGCGACGCTTCACCCTTGTGACCTCGGTGTCACGGAGTCTGCCCAGTCTGAAGCGAACAATTCTGAGATGGCCAACTCAGATGAGTGGAACCCTCTGACAAGAGACAACTCCAAGAATGCTGCCAGTTCCGCCCAGGTTCTGAACCCCGCCAGCATGAGGCAATGCATACATTCGAGAGAGAAATAGAAATTACTTGATACGGCGGATACTCCAGACGCTTTATATCCTAATCGGGTCCAGTCGAAGCTGAGCCGGCTCCGCCCCGGCAACCACCGGCCTCACGAGATGACGGCCTAACCTGGCCTCTTGGTGAAATTCGAGTAATCTCGGGAGGATTTACGGGAGGAGGAAGTCTGGCTCATTACGTAAGGCCGTCACAGCGACATCGGATCAGCGAAGGTAAGCGGACGCCTGGCGGTGTCTAAACTACCCGCATTCGACACGCCGATCACTTTCTCTGATTCGGACTTGGAGGGATGCCAACACCCTCATGACGACCCACCGGTAGTTCTTGCAGTAGTGGCCAACAAGACAGTTCATCGGGTCCTAATTGACAACGGGAGTTCGGCTGACATCATCTTTGCGTCAGCCTTCGATCATCTTGCGGGCATCGGAAGGCTGGAACTCGTCAATGCTCCTTAAGAGGGTTTTCTGGGGAAAAGGTACTACCTCGGCTGTCCCTGTGGAGTGCTCACCTTGGGAGATCCAAGTACGGTGACGGCCAGCGCGAGTTCCTCGTCGTGGGCGCCGTCTGCCACAACATGTTCTTTGAGCGGAGCCCTCTCAATGTGTGAAGCGATCCCACATCATACCCGTACCAGTGATCAAGTTCCCTCTTTTGTGGACGGGTGAGGAATGGTCGGGAATAGCAGGTGGCAGGGAATGCTACTCGGCATCCATGAAACAAAAGGCGATTAAATGACATATATACGGATGAGCTCGACATGCGCGACGAGGTGATCACGGAGCTGAGCCATTAGAAGCTGAACGCGTTGGATGACGACCGGGCATCTACGCTACATTGGATCCAAGCTGTCGGAGAGACCTGAAACACTTATCCATTTTAAAACAAAACAAAGACGTCGCCCGGCGTGGAAGCGGATATGGGAGGGATTGATCTACGATGTCACTCACGAGCCCGACGTGTCCTTGAAACCAATCAAACAAAGAGGAGGAGCCCCGGCCCAGGAGGAAGACAAAAGCCATCAACGAGGAAATTGACCAAACTTTCCTTCAAGCGGGAGGCGTCGGGGAGGTAGAATACAGTGGCTAGCCAGCGTCGTACTCGTCAAAAGGCCAAGCGACGAAGTGGCGACTCTGCGTCGACTTCAGCGACATCAGTAAAGCATGCCCGAAGGACGGTTCCCTGCGCATGAATGAAGCTTCATCGTGGGTACCCTTCACAGACCATCAACTCCTTAGTTTTATGGATGCCTTCTCGGCTATAACCGGTCGGTATGGACCGGCGACGAAAGACCTGCGTTCGTCCACGGCACAAGGAACCCTCGCTATCGTGTGATGCCATTTGGAGCTCAACGCGGGGAATACATATCGAGAGATTGGTGAATCGGATGTTTCAAACCAGGTTAGGCATAACTATGGAGGTATACATAAGATGACATGTGGTAAAATCCATCATGACCAGCTCATAACCTCCTATCAAAGCGTTCGGATCTTGAGAAACTCTGACAAGCTGAATCAGCCCAAATGCGCAGCCGAGCGTATCGGTAGAGAAATTCACAGGTTTCATAGTCAACCAGGAATTGAAAGCAAATCCAGAGACAAAGATAAAGGCCGTGCTTTCGACATGCCATCGCCATCAAGTATAAAGGAAGTTCGTCGTGGAAGGGTTCTTTGCCACTGGCTAGGTTCGTATCCGGAGCAGTGACAAATGCCAACCTTTCTTCAAGTCTGAAGAAGGCATTCAGTGGGATATTAAGTGCGAAGAAGCATTCTCGGCTTTAAAAACATATTTGGAGTGCTCCACCCGTTACGGTAAGTCCGTTGAAGGGAGCTCCTCACACCCACATACCTGGCGATTCAGGACTTCTTGACCAACGACCCTCGTCGGAGACGAGGAGCAGAGTGCGACATCCGATTTACTATTACGTACGGGCTTTAAGAGGGAGCCGAGGAGGAGAGATACCCAAGGATGGAAAAATTAATTTTGGCCTTGGTAACCGCAGCCCGAAAACTTCGCCCTTACTTCCAGGCTCACACCATAGAAGTCCCAACGGAATACCCGATGAAGCAAGTGTTACATAAACCAGAAGTCTCCGGAAGGTTGATGAAATGGGCCATAGAGTTGAGCGAGTTCGACATCGAGATCACAAACAGCGTAATGAAAGGGCAAGTCTTAGGCGACTTAGTCATGGAATTCACCTCGACGGAGCGAGTGAAACGCTCAAGTAATGAATGACCTCCCAAATACGGAAACTCTACGTAGATGGAGCCTGTGAGGAAGCGGACGAGGTGTCTGACCTCCGGAAGGAATAGATGTCGAGATACACCTCGGATTTGGATTCCTTGCTTTGACAAACGAGCTAGAGTGTAAGGGGCGAGTCATGGGCCTCAGGCCTCGCCCATTCGATAGAAGTCGACCATTGGGGTCGTGGTGACTCCATTTGAGGTGGTCGGACAAATAGAAGATACCTCGAGCCCGAAAGTTAAGGATGATTCTATACCTCCAGAAAAGTTAAGTGACATATTAAAAAATTCGTGTTGGTTCGGTCGACATGTCCCCGGAGCGGAGAACTCCCAGGAACTGACCTTGGCAAAAATAGCCACAACCTCCACGGGAAGACCTTAAGCGGTCGGCACAGCCGAATACACAGGCGGAACCTCGATCGATCTGTGTTAGGTGGTTTGCCCAGGTCGAGAGTCAATGGAGCTTGGATGGAGCCCATTTGGGATTATATTATAGACGGAAGCCTACGGGACGACCGAAAAGAGCGGTTAAAATGGGGCGAGTGCGCCGGGTTGCAATCACAGGGAAGCCTCTACAAGCGAGGATTTTTCACCTTTCCTTAAATGCATCGCGGAGAAGACAGTACGTCTTTGAGAGAAGTACGAGGGCATATCACCCAGAGGAACCATATGAGACTCGAGCATTAGCAGGAAAAGTCTTGAGGCAGGGGTACTACTGGCCTACAATACTCAAAGATGCAACGACCTAGTCAAGAAATGCAGAATCTGCCAGGAGGAAGCCAAAATCTCACGCCTCCCATCAGAGCACTTAACGTCGATCACAAGCCCTTGGCCGTTCCAACAGTGGGGTTTGGACATACTAGGACCCCTGCCCATTGGTAAGGGTCAGTGCAAATTCATAATCGTCGCAGTGGATTACTTCACCAAGTGGGCGAGGCCAGGGCCCTTGGCCCGCGATTACGGACGGAGATCTGCAATTTTTGTGTGGCGAGCCATCATATGCGAGGTTTGGTATTCCAAGAGCCACGATATCGGACTTGAAGCTTGATTCGACAACGCCAAATTCGAGATTTACGTGCCGAGCTCTGAGTAAAGTGTCTCATCTCGGCGCACATAATCAACGGAGGGCCGAAGTCCTATCGGAACCCTTAAAGCCGTAGCGAAACCAGAGTTGAAAGACCCAAAGGAAATTGGGTGAATACCCCCCCGAGGTATTATGGGCCTCACGAGGACTGACATAGAGTCGGCAACAGGAAACCCCATTTGCCTTAGCCTTTGTACTGAAGCGTTAGCCCAGTTGAGGTCGAATAAAGTCTCGGGATCGAGTTAGCATCGATGGGAACACAATGGCCGAAGCTCTTCGTCTAAATTTAGATCTATATATGAAAGCGCGAAGCCCAGTCCACAAAAGCGCCTGGAGGACTATCAAAGGAAGGCAATGAGTACTACAATCAAAAAGTCAAACCTAGAAGCTACATCTTAGAAGGGTGATTTAGTCTTAAGAAACTCTTACCGACAAGGAAAGAACCACGGCGCATAGGCTTGGACCCCATTGGGAAGGCGCTACGTGCATTATCTCAGTCGTCGGACCAGAGCAATTATGAGCTCAGGACGGAGAAGGAAAAATCTTACGGCCTTACATGGAATGCGGAACATCTTAAGCATTTTACCGGTAGGCATCGGTTGTAATATCAAATAGAGCCTTATCGATTCTTATATAACGAGTTGAGCGTTCCACTGATTTATTTAGTTAGACATCTAAAGCAGGTTCGAGATATATAAGACACGAGAAAAATACATAATGAGAAAGTTCATAGACATAAAAGTCACTCTTTATTCCAATCGGATTACATTCGGTTACAATCAGTGATGTCATCGATTACAATCAGTACAAGCAGTTCCCTTTAAAAAAAAAAAAAAAAAAAAAAGGGCAAAGGAGAAAGAGAGAATGAAAAGAAGGAGAAGGAGAAGGAGAAAGAAGAAACGGAAAGAGGAGAAGAAGAAAGGGATGGAAGGAGTTTGTGCGAAAGGAAGCAAGGGGAGAATGAGATGTGGAAGAAAGATGAAAAGAAGGAGAAGGAGAAGGAGGAAGGGAAGAGAAGGCGAAAATGGAGAGGCGGCGCAAAAATGCATCGCCTCTGGGACGCATTCCTTAGCGCGAGCTGGGAATAACGCAGCTCAAGGGAACAGGAAAACACAACTCTCCCGTAGCAGAGAACAGCGGTGATCCTAGTGCCGGAAGATCCCGGTGAAGGCGACCGGACCGGCGATTCATCTCACCCGATTCGGTTCTGGCACCGGAGAAAGCAAAATATACAAAGTATAAACTCCGCGGCAATGAAGGCGCCATTTATAGAAGGCCCGAAGCACTGAAAAGTCACCCAGGCGTTCCAATTCTCCATCATCCCGGCGTGGCGTTTGCACCTTTCCCGAAAATCCCGAGTCGAATGGCGCGCGACAGCTCGCGCGGCGGGTTTGTCTCGCCTGCTTGGCGGTCGCGTTCACGCAGTCGGTCATTTCGGGCTACATCATGCTCGACTTCATCGCCACTTTCGGCTTCGCCAGCCCTTTCGGCTACATCGCCACTCGGCAACGCCGCCACTCGACCCTGGCCGGGCCAGTGGCTCACTTTGGCGAGGATTAAATTACCTGCCACTTGCCAGTCACGCTACGAGGAGTCAAATCATTCCGAATTCACGTTCTGCGTTTCGACTACATCACCCACTAAGGCTACGCTTTCGCCCGCTTTCGACCACGGCGCGAGACCCGACGCTCACTTTGGCGGGATTCGTCTGCTCACGCATAGGTCCTGGCCCACTAAGTCGGTCATTTCGGGCTACATTGCCACTCGACTGTCGCCGCCAGCTGTCGCCACTCATTCCCATCGCCACTTAGCTACATCACCATGACCACGATGCGACCGGCGACCCACTTTGGCGGGATTCGTCTACTTTGCCAGTCACGCTACACGAAAGCGGTCGGCTCGAAGCTACATTGCCACTCGGCTACATCGCCACTTTCGACTCACGTCGCCTTTCCATTTACATCGCCACTCGGCCACGAGCGCCGGAGCTGACGGCTCACTCTGTGAGCTCTGGCTGTTCGCGTGTGAGCTCTACTCAGCTGTTCGCATTGGCAGGCTTAACTCGACCATTCACATTGAGCTCTTGGCGATTTCACATAGATGAGTACTTGCGATTCGCGATTGGCGAGTCCCACATGGACGAGCTCTTTGGCGGTTCTCATGGAGCGAGCTGCACTTGGTATCCACAACGGCGAGCTTTTTCGAGGTCTACATGGGCGAGCTCTTCAGTTCTCGCGGACGAGCTCTGCCTTTATCCACAGCGGCGAGCTCTTCCCGGCCCGATGCATGGGCCGAGCTCTTCCAGGTTCTCATGGACGAGCCACTTGTCACTTGGCGAGCTCTTCCCGGTGATCTATGGATGAGCTCGGCCCAGCGGTCCACATAGGCGAACCAGCCCAACAATCTGCGGCGAGGCTCACGCCAAAAATAGGTCATACAGCCTAAGGAATGCGTTTCAACTCATGTGCAAGTCGGTGACGGAGATCGGTAAGCAGGCTGACGAGCTGCACTTAAAAATAGGTCATGCGACCTAGGAATCTGTTCAACTCATGTAGAGTCGGTAGAGGCGGAGATCGGTAGCTGGTGACGAGCTGCCAAAAATAGGTCATGCAGCCTAGGAATCTGCCTATTTTTGGCGAGGCTGCATCGGCAATGGCGTCCGTCGTGGCCACTACATGGATGACCAGTCCCTAGAAACTATATTTCTTCCACAACAAGCTCAGCTCGACTTGCGGTGATCTCCGTCGAACTGCATGAGTTGAACGGATTCCTTAGGTTGCATGACCTATTTTTGGCGAGCTCATCGGCGAAGCTAATTTGATCTCTGTCGGCTTTGCGAAAATAGGTCGTGCGGCCTAGAATCTGTTGGCTCATCTGAGTCGGTCGAGGAGATTAGCGGCTCAAGTTGTGAGCTGCGCCATGCGGCTAAAAAATCAGTTCAGCACATGCAGGACAGTCAACGAAGACCAGCAGTTCAATTTGACGAGCTCCGCCTATACATATAGCCTAGGAATCGGTCCAGCTCGTACAAATTAGCCCACGAAGCCTCAGCGACACAGTTTGACGAGCTTAATTGCTCAGCTCAGACCCTCAATTCCGGCCATACAGTTCATGAAGAATAATACTCGATGAGAGCGCGGAGCGATAAAAATGAATATTTATTAAAGGAGAGCTACATATACCTCGGGCCCCGGGCGAAACATGAAAAGCGAGTGTACATAAAAGAAAAAATATAAAAGTCGATGCTCAGTGATGAAATGAGTACGAAACCTAGGGTCGGCGGAAGAACGACGGTGAAAGAGGGGAATGGGCGGCGGAGTATCCGGTTCTTGAGAATAATTTGTAGAAAGACCCCTGCCTCCTCGTCGCGGGAATCAGTTGAAGTCCAAGTGCAGGTGAGCGTTAGCGACCTTCTCTTTGGCAGGCCACCCGGAGGCCCGAGCGGCGGTCGCCGATGCAATAACATCTCGTCTCTACGAGCGACCAAGGATATTTCTTTGGTGAAGATCCCGCGCCCAATCCATGACCTCTCATTCGACGCTCGCCCGAATTTACGGCCACCGGAGGCCTCCTGACGGCCGTGTCGCGACGCCACGGCCTCGGAGGCCTCGCCGAGCCACGGCTTCATTTGTGCTACTTTATCACCTGGTCGCCATTGGCGCGCTCGGCTCCCTCTTGAGACTCCGCGGCTCGCCTCGGGGGATGTAGTGAAACTCATCCCTAACAGTTTGAAGCTCGTACTGGGAGGACAGCAGCCCATCCCGGGTCTCTATCAGATCACTCAGCGCAACATGGAGCTCACCCCGGACCTTCCGAAGCTCACCTTCAACATGCGAGCTTCTCGAACTTCATCACTCTCTACTTTCCGCGCAGGCGCGGCCCGGCGATCTTTAGATGAGATTTAAGTCTCTCCACCTCTTGAGTCGCATACAACTGCGCCCGTTCGTGCGGCTTCGATCCTTCGGAAGAAAAGAGGCGCCTTCGCCTTACTCATCCGGCCGATTTTACATACTTCGTTTGGCCCTTCAAATAGTGGCTACACATCAAACATGGAAGTCAACATCGAAGCACGGGATCAACTTGAAAAGCAGGACACTGCTCGGATACGGGGACTTCTGAGGCAACCCCCGAAGGGATAGAGCGAGCCTCATTAGGGTAGGCGCTTTACGACCTCCCGAGTCGGAATCCTTGGGACGGACAAGATTGCACTGGCCGAGTTCGACATTGAAAAGCGAGAGTCCTCATCTTCGCTAACTTTTGATTTAGGATTTTTTCTCTTGACTCTTCCACCCCCTTCGAGGTGGCCTAGCAGCTATTCGGCGGATTGGGGTGGTGATGGCATGCTACTTGGCTGCTCGGCAGCTCCATTGAGATTTTGCCTTTGCGTAAGCTTAGAAGGGGTGGAGGCTCGTGACCACGGGGCCTCGGCGCGGGCGGTGCGCCTTTCAGGCTTTCGAGGGCGAGAGAAGTGGGAGGCGCCCCCGTTGAACCTTGAGCGTAGACGATCTTTCTCGAGTGGAGCTTGAGTTTTTCCGTTTAGCACTCAGGGCTTCAAGGCGGTGCCCCCAAGCGGGACCAATCTCTCCACAGTAGAGATTAGATTTGCGGTAAGCCTAATGGGAGAGACTCCATGGTGAAAGGAAGCGGGGGCCTCGAAGCGGTGGAGCAAGCGTAGACCTCAAATTAGATGGACCGGGAATGTCAGGATTTTATCGACTCAGCGTAGGACCGACGGGACATTTCGCCAACGCCAGAGCTACGACATTATCTTCGACATTAAAGATTAAATCGAGTGCACAGGAGCTTATGAGAATAATCACGAAATCGAGAAATATTAAGCCCAACCTTCACACAAGTTATCTTAGAAAGCAGGCAAACACTCCCGCCTGAAGATTATCGGGGTGAGAGGTCGAGCCATAGGAACGCCATGTCGTCCTTGTTGGAAGGATCGTATTCCGATTGCGGCCAAGCTCACAAAAGAAATAAGCGTCCCTTCCACGACCTATGGGAGGAAGGAAGATCGAGAGATCAACAGGGAGCTCAGGCGCTGGAGAAATAAAGCCCTCGGTAGTCTCCTTCGGGCTAAAAGATAAGGAAGCGAAGCCACTTATTTAGGGACCTTGAGGCCATCACGTCGCAAAAAGGCTGATAGGCCCGCAAAATACCCAGTTGGGGCGAGTTGGGAAGGGCCAGTTTATTGAAATGTTGAGAACCCGCACCATGAAGGGGTGCGGTGGAAAAGCAGACATTATCGGCGTTCGAAGAAACATACCATCCTAGGCGCAGCTACGGCCAAAAATTGAGCATTCGGGGGTCCATACTCGGAGCGCCGAGGGGAGTCGATAACGTTCGACAAGGTAACCCGTACGAAGGGTGGGCCTTCTTGGAGTCCCCACCGATCACGACATGTTGGACGATTTAAGGTAATCCCGAACCCCTAGGATATTTAATTAGGTTTATTTTCCCTTTGTATCCTTATCGAGGAAGAGGAGCGCCAGGAACGTTTCGAGGGTTCCAGCCACGGCCCGAAGGCGGAAGCATCTAACGATCGAGCAGAAGCAACAAGCGAAGAGTCATCGCCATCGTAAAGAAGAAGAAGCCGGACCCATAATAAAGCAAGCAGTGAAGCGAAATCCAATCAATTTAACCCTAGCGTCTCGTCGTACCAATCGAAGAAAAACCAGAGAAGTAGAGACGCAGTGGTTCCAGGAATAAGACGGAAGGAGCTACCTCAGGAAAATGCGGAAAAGACTCTACAAGGGTCGAGCAAAGAACTACGAGAAAATAAAGGAAATGCGAGATCGCCGGAAGAGGTTGGAGGACCCGGAAAGCCTGGGACGAGAGGAGGTTGCGGCGAAAGAGCTAGGGGAGGTAGGGAAATGGCGAAAACCCGAGAGTCATCATTATCCGCAGATATATGACGGCGACTAAGCCTTAACTAACCCCCGACCTCAAACGGACACGTGGAAATTGCATCGTCACGAAAGCGTCTGACCACGCCCACGTACACACCATACGAGGGTTTGGGGGCAAGCGATAGGGTTTATGAAAAATGGGCTCGCGGGCCCACTCACGAAGCCAGTGGCGTGCCCGGCCTTGATACCCGAGGCCCGGTACCAGCCCCAGCGAGGCCCGGAGCCCGCTAGGTCGAAGGACGATCTTGGATGAATTAGAAGGTCCATATCCTGCCAGATCAGGATTGTATTTTGCCAAATACGAGAAAATAGAATAACCTAACAAGATATCATCACCTTAATCCAACGAATCTTATCAATAAGGAAAGGAAAATATTAACAAATCATCACCAGTTGGATCTCCCCCCAATAAGGAAGGAAGATTATCCCAAATAAACAGCTCTTTCTAAATCCAGTACCAAATCCGATGCGATAAAGAAAATCCCACGTCCCGTGGGAGCAAATCCTGAATTCACAGTACAAGCGGTTGGACATCTACTATAAATACATGGCCGCAGGTGAAGGTACGCACTCTTAGACGCATACTCATGCTTTAGACATATCGACACATTCGCCCTCTCAAGCGGAGTCTCTCTTTTCTCTCGAAGCGGGCAGGCGTCGGTTGTGTGGGCGAAGCCCTCACCGACCCCTTCTTCCTTGTTTTGCGGGAGGGTGCTGCGTCGAGAGCACAACGGATCAGCGATCTGTGATCTACCTTGCGGTTGATCAGAGCTGCATCTGACAGGCGCCCAGCAATCCCGGTCGCAGGCGACGACCCCAGCGCGCTCCCGGCCAGTTAGGTTGAAAAAGGCATCATCAAAAATCATTAAGAACTTTAGTTCATCCTCACATATAATGTAGTTTAGCACTTCTCATATCATAGGAATGGACAAAATTAATAGTGCTAGAAGAATTATCAAGTAATTTGTTATTACCCATATGAACCTTATTCATGGGATTTCCAATCACAAATGTTAACTTACTATAATTGATAATTTCTCAAATTGGCTCAAGTCTCACTCCCCTCGATGTTTCATTCATTAACTTTATTCCCAAAGGTGTAGTAAGAAGATCAACCAAATTCATTTATGACTTTACATAATCAATAAATACAATTCCATCATTTAGCAGTTGCTTAACCACATCATATCTAAAACGAATGTGTCTATTTTTAGCATTGAAAGTCTCATTCTTTGCAATGTTTATTCTGGCTTTCATTTAGTAATCACAGGTACATAGACATTAAAAGGTGTTGGTTTTATACCCGACGAATACTTGCTAAGGGGTTTCTCGACCACTTGACCTCATTGCCGATGACTCAGCTTGATAAACTCTCAATGATGTAGTTTCATTCATAACTTTAGAATCATTAAGTCTGAGAGTCCACTGATATGTACCCTTTATTACAAATAAATTATTTGTTTTCATTACGAAATCTTGTCAAATTCAAATGACACTTTATTCATTTTTTTTTTCTAATAGAGCGAAGTCAAATTTGCTCTAATATTAGGTACATGAAGTACATCATTGAGAGCCAAGGTCTTGCCAGATGTGAGCTTGAGAAGAAAATTTTCTTCACAAGAACATTTGCATTTCAAGAATAACCAAGATAAACATGTTCTTTTTCCTTTCCCTTTACTAGAATTATAGGGAGGTAAATGCATTCTATTAGCAGTGTGCTAGTAGCACCAGGAATCTAGCACCCGTTCTTTCTATTGGCCATACCAAGACAAACTTGAGAATGATCGCCGACAATTATGTCATCTCCTTCAACAAAATTTGCCTTTGGTTTAGGAGGATTGTCATTTCCCATTCTTCTCTTGCATTGATGTGCATGATGACCTGACTTTCCACACACAAAACAACTTCCTTTCTTTTTGAAAGTAGGGTTAGGATTGGCTTTAGGCATGAAATCAGGTTTTTGTTATTACTCGCACCATTTTGCTTATAAGAGCTTTGTGTGACCAAGTTTTCCCTTGAAGTCATTTGCCTCGCCTTTGTAGCTTTGAGTTCCTTCTCATTCGTGTCCTAAATGATGATGTGTGTGATTAGGTCAACAAGTGAGAGTTGATGATGCTTGTGTTTCAATTGTTGCTTGTAGTTGCTCCATGATTGAGGCAATTTTTCAATGAGCAGTCCAACCACAAACTCCTCTTGTAGTGTGATATTTTTGGACTTGAGATCCTTAATTAGCTTATGGTATTTGTTGATTGGCACCTTGATGTCTTGTCCTCCCACCACATTCCCATTTTGTAATATTTTCAATTACAAATTTTTGTTATCTTGAAGCTATATATTTAGTAATGGATTCCCAAATCCCCTTTAGTTCCTTGTGAAACGATAAACATCAAATGAATTCATTAGAAATGGGGCTAAAAAACCTTGTTGGCGCGTGAGTCCAAAGCTCGAAGTTGTTTGAGAGTGGTTTAACACGGGCTATATGGAGTGCAATGACCTTGAATACGATCATGCATGTCCTAGATAGAAAATTTTGTTCCTGCCATCTCTTAAAATTCTCCCCATTGAACATTTCAATTTTGGAGATGTCAGGAAAAGGCTTCGTATACGGAACGGTAGGCAGAATTGGTATCATGGGAAAGTTGTTGGTAGCGGCATCAATGTTGGAGGAATGGGTAGTAGTAGTGTTAGCAGCACTTGTAGGCTCCATAATCCTTATGATTGTGTTTACACCCAAATTAAAATTTGGCTTGATCCAGTATTGGTTTAGGCCTAAGGGCCCATGGTTAAATAATTCAGATAAAATAAGCCTAGACTCATTTGATAAAGCTCATGTTAAAAAGCCCAAGGGCGTTATGAATTTTTAAAAAAATTTCAAGTTGGAAGCGAAGGATAATGAGACTTTTAAAAAAAAATTTTAAGTTGCTAACGGAGAATAATGAGACTTTGTCTCAAAATCATAAGTCAAAAGAGACTTTTTTTCAAAGTCAAAACATGGCAAGATGACGTGGGCACACTTCAGGTAATGGAGAAAACTTGAGGAGCAAGTCTCCCTAATGGAAGACATAGGTAATGGCTTCAGGAAGTGGGGAGAGTACAGAAAATGTAGACTTGGGCAGCAAGTCAAGACACCTATAAAAGGAGTAGAGCTCTCATACGAAAGGAGGAATTGACAATTCAACAATCAATCAAGCTGACAACATTGTATTCTGCCCCGATGAAATCTTGGCTTTTCAATCAACTTTCATCGATGTCAGCACTCTGTTCCTAGTTTTGGCAGTTTCTGCCAATCGATTTTCCAACATAGTGTTAATTCATTTTTTCATGGTGAAATCCAATATTTTCTTTAACAATTCCAGCATTCTATTTCCAAGTTCTATTCAATTTACTGTCAATTTTCCAACATCGTGTTATTTCATTCATTCTTAGGAAAATCTAATATTTTTCTTCAACATTTGATTCCTGCAATATTTCCATTCATACTGAATTTTCTACTTTGATTATGAGAAACTATCAAGGGAACTAGGGAGCCTATATAGTATGATTAGAAGTTTGATCTTACGAGCCATTTTAATTTGGAAACACTATAATTTCTTAGCATGCCTGCACACTTTTATTTTGTATGTTCGTGTGAAAATCACAACTGACGATGCTTTTTCTATCGAAACTAGGCTGGAGTTTGCTGGGGTCATTGGGTCGTTCATCGAGCCGGATCGATGTGTAACCTGCAAAGAAAGGGTGGTCCGGCAGGGGGTGTGTCGGCCACCTCTCCGATGGCGAAGTCGGTTTCTTTCTTACGAAAAGGAAAGAGATCAACTGTTGATGGTTCTGTGATTGCGTACCTTTCTCTGGTGGAGTCGTTTGGTATTTATCATGGGTGATCATAATGACTTTCCTTGTTAGACGACGATACGATTTCTTCCCGATTGGGTAGGGAATCCCTCTTTTCTTATCATCAACTGAATATTAGAAGATAATTAGGGAGCCGTGACTGTGAGAGATCCTCCCTCCCTCACTAAGTGGAGAGCCATAATCGTGGGGGATCCTTCTTCCCTTAATGATTAGATATCGGATCGTGGAGATGGCTACTTCCCTTTTATACGTCTCGTCTGGTGGACGGTGGGTCGTCCCTGTTACCTATCCAGCTCACTGGGCTTAGTTTCAACCTTGGGCTCGCGCCTTAGGAATAAGTTTCCACCCTGGGCTTGCGCCTTAGGAATAACTGGGATGTCGTCATGGGCCAAGCTCTCATGCTAGGCTCGCATCCAAGCTTGCCCCCTAAGCCCACCTTAAGCCTTGTTGGTGGTTTATCTCTTGGGTTTGCTTTCTAAGCCCATACGCATGTTTTTTAGGCATCATTAGTTACCCCCCAGCTCTTGTCCGAAGCGAGATTTGGTAAGGGCTGAATCGTTTCTTGGATCGGGTGTGGACTCCACATGGCTAATCAAGAACGGCTGGTCAGGGCTTTGTCGCCATCAAACGCTCTGCGATAATGATGGCTTTTCTCGATTTTCGCTCCCATTTCGATTGACGTTTCCAGTGTTTTTAGAGACACCCTACGACTATATGGATCGTATTCCCCATTCTTCAAACCTCTTTTTGTGTGGTTTCGAATTTTTCTTTCTCGAACCTTCTTTGATCATCGGTCAGTTTGCTCTTGAGTGGTTTTAAATTCGTTCTATCTCGCAGGGGTGAGTCTCTTTTGTTTTCTTCCCTAGTTTGGTACGTCTTTCTTCTTCTTCCTCTGTTTACCTTTTCTTACTTTGGATTTCGTGGGTCCCTGGAGATCATTGTTTGTCTCTTCTTCCTCACTTTTTGGCTGGGATTTTGTCGAGCGCTTTTTAGCCGTGGGGAGTTGACGTTCTAGCTTTAGGGTTATTAGGGTGTGTTTGGCTGGGATTCTACCTCTTTATCGTTCGTCCGACCTCCCTTATATTTGCTCAATCATGTATTTCCTCTAGGCTCAATTGTTCTTTTGGTCTGCGCATAGGGAAGTTCTGCCGAGGAACTTGATTTAGGGCAGACAGGTGAAGGGTCCGGCCGTTTAGCCATCGTTGTCGATCGTGTCCCTTCAGCGGGACCTCTTTCCTCGCTAGGCAAAGGCAAGAGCAAGGTTAGTTAGATCAGGTACCCTAGCGGTTCTGACTACTTGAGGGCTGCCTTGAAGTATGCGGACGTGAGTGGGTCTTAGTCGAGATTCGAGCCTTTATGAAAAACCTTGTTTACAGCTATGGACCTTCTTAGTGTTCAGGTCTAGTGCCCTGACCTTCTCACTTCCTACGTCGTTCAGGTTCCCAAGATGGTTTACTTCTTTGAGGCGGCGTTCGAGAATGGTCTCTGCTTTCCCCTGTACCCCTTTATCAAGAGTGTCTCTGACACTTCAGCGTTGCTGAGTCCCAGCTCTTTCCGATTTTTTGGGTGTTTGGTCGACCTTAAGCAGTTTTAGGAATGAGGCGCAGGGTTCCCGGCATAGCTCTCCTGTTGGACTTCTTTAGTATGAAGGAGGCCCACGCATGGGAGCTTTGTATATTTCGAGCGGACCGGGTTCGAAGTGAGTCATTTTATCTTCCCTCTTCCCAAAAACACTGGAAGAAGCGTGATTTTATGAGGTGCTAATTAGGGTACAACCACATTGGCCAAAGGGAGGATACGCAGCATTCAAGCCCGATTATGGAGGGTATAGTCCCGAGTGAGTTTCCTTCTGTGCTAGTCGGGGTGAGTGTTTAAAGGTTATGAGGTGTTTTTAACTTTTCTTTGGTTATGTTGCCTTGGGTATCCATCAGATCTGATCCAGAGGATAAGGAGGTGGCAACCAGTTAATTCAAGTATCTCCAGCAGTGTACTCATTATTCGAATCGGTCATTCAGGCCTTGGCATGAGCTCCTCTTGACCCCCACAGCTGAGGCCTGCTCTCCGCCCTCTGATATGAAGCCTTCTCGTGAGGGGCCTTCTATTGTGAAACCCACTCGGGAAGAGCTTTAAACCCGAGTTGAGTCGTTGGCTAAGAAGAAAATGAGCGTTAAGTGTAAAGCTTAGGCTCCCCCTGAGAGAGGCCTCGCGATTCACGACAAGATCCCAAGGTTGGGATCATCTTCTATGCCGCGACCGCAAAGAAATGGGTCAGTTCGACCAAGTCCCGCGAGAGGCTCGGAGCCTCCTCCACGGCCGAGGTGTCAGATGAAGCCCGAGCACCCAGGGAGGATCCGCCGAGCCTCCTCCTGAAGTCCCGCCATTTCTCGTCGGGGTCCCTCTACGCAAACGCCAAGCTCCTCCTCCTACGAAGGCTCCGGAGGACGAGGGAAGCGGGCTGCTTGACCCGAGGGGACGAGGACTCGCCGCTACTAACCTCGAGTCAGCCGTCAGCGCCTATAACGCCCATCATACCTGACTCGACCTCAAAGAGGTGGATGGCATGACCAAGTAAGGAGGCTCGCCTTATCGCTTCAAGGCGCCACCGTATGTCCGTGTATGCTTTATCCGTTCGCTCCACCGTTGTTTCAAATGTCCATTAAAAAAAAAAAAATTGTTTATGCAGATGGCTACCTATATGAAAGCCCGCGAGAGGCGCCTTGCTGAGGGCTCTCGTTTAGAGCAACAAACGACGGAAGGCAAGGTTGCCTCCCGACTCGAGAGCCGACCTTCGAGCTCGATGCGCCGTCACCGAGGATGTGGGGCGGGCATGAGTCCGACCGGCACACCACTACCTACAAAGACCAGCCAAGACAGAAAAGAAGCGCCCGGTGAGCCGAGGCCGGAGACGAGCCGCGCAAGCCGCACGAGCTACAAGTGGCCGGTGGACGAGCTACGCGTGGTCCGGATGAGCTGTGACAAAGGCATGACTCAGTCGAGTCACCAAGAGGCTTTGAGGCCGTGAGCTCCGTGGAGCACCTAACTGAGAAATTCCATGGGCTTCGCGGAGATCTCTCGGGAGGCGTGGAGGCCTCAGTCACCGAAGGAAGGCGTGATCGCCGAGCCGAGGACGTCGCACCTCAGGCCTCCGGTGGCCTCCGCCGGCCGCAAGGCCGCCAAGGTCTTCCCGGCCTGACTCAACTTTCAAGTTCTTGGCCGAGGAGGAGGCGAAGAATCCGATTCGACAACCTGCGTACCCCGTGGTGTTTTCGGGGATGCCCTAAGCTATTCCTTCCGCGAACCCCGAGATCAAGCTCCCGCAAAGGCCAGCCTCTCCTACCTCGATCGATGGACTTCCTCCGCCTAGTCTGCCCGAGGTTCGATTAACCGAGGTCGCTTAGAGTCCTCCGTCGCACCAGTTTTCCTCAGAATTTCGTAAGACCCAGAAAATTCGTTTTCTAAAAGGGCAAAATGGTCATTTCGGTCAAATCCGGAATTTTTCTGTGATCTCTGAGAAGAAACGGACTTCAATCATTGATCGCCTCGCGAAATCTAGCTACTATGTCGACTCCGTCACCAGACAAATAAAAATTTACGCTGAGGCACCGAGACGTGCCGAATTGGCGACGCGTGATAATAAAAAGTCACCTATAACATGTACTCATGTGACACATGCTGTACGAAAGAGAGAAATGATGAAATGGACGCCAGATAAAGGCTAAAGTGTCAAAATCTAGAAGTGACATGTATGAAATTAATAAAATTGTTAATGAATGAGGATGAAAACTCAAATAGTCTTCTTCTCCACACTGAAAGCCAAAAACAAAAACGGGAGGATGTAGTAAATGAGAAAATCAGCTTAGAGAGAGAGGAGTGGCTTCTCTCTGCGATTCCTACTAACCTGACAATGGCTGACCTGAGTAAGAAGGAAAGTTGCTCTACGCGGCGAGGACTACGCGTGGGCACCAATTTGGTGGAGTTCCAACAACTCCAAGAGGTAGGGATCTTTTCCTACTTGTGTTAATCCTTGTTTAAAACCATGTAAATGGTTAAGAACGTTTCCGAGGCTTGTTTTAATTGCAAACCCTAGCCTCAAAATGAACCGAAATAGGAGAAAAATTCCTATTTTGTGCGACGCGAACAAGAACTCGAGAGTTACTAATCAAGGTTCACGTTGAATAGTAACATGAATATTTTTGTGTGAATTTTTATGATGTCGAGTGATTCAAAATGAATTGCTTCAGGAGTTTACACTAAATTTCATGTGAGTTAATTTGATGTTATTGATGTGAATTCTAATAACATGATCAGGTGGATTAATTATGTTAGTATATATATGTTTTATATATTAGCATGAGTTTATTGGAATTGGCATCATGTATTCCATATGCAATCGGGGCACCCTATTGTGAGCGAGCTTACTTATTACTTAAATGAACAAAACAAATTTGCTTGTGAAATGAATTTTGACTCAAGATTTTCGAGAATCGTGTTGAGATCATTCAACAATTCACGCTTCTGAGGCCTGCCCATGAATTGTTTCTCGAAGGTTCTCCAACACATTCGCGAGGCCAGTCTACTATTTTACCGGGAATCTTAAGAGGAGTTGCAGAAACAAAGCTTTTAGTTTCAAAATCAGATTTTACCGCATCTCTACTGTGCATGGGCGCGGCGGAGTTAGTGAGAATTTTATTACCGACGGCCATATACATTTGAAGAGGCTCATGTACTACTGGAATGCTAGTTGCTTGCCATGCATGCGTATTTTTAAAGCCGAGTAACCTGTAGGAAATTTCATCGGGCTTCGCGCTTCACCCCCTCGTCGAGGGATTACCATTTCGTGCACAGTGGAGTATCAAAGGCGGCACCTCACTAGAGGCCGCGTGTTAGAAGATAGTCTACTAGTGGGCTTTGATATTGCTGTATACATGTATTAGAATGTTATAATTTTAATATATGCTTGTATTAAGAGTAATGTGTTAACTTGAACCATGTGAGATAGATGGTTTGATATTTTATGTAGATAATGCAAAGGGTCTATGGCCATTATTTTACTTGCATTTGGACCTGTCAGTTGTTGATTATTTGGACAGTTTTCAGACTCTAGAAACTCGTACAAAGAGACTCCGCGATTTTTTGAGTGGTGCCTGCTACCGACATTCACGAAAAGTATTCCGCTGCCGACTAAGTTGTTAATGGACACCCTAGTTTTGGGGCGTCACAATTTCCGTTTATTCTGTTAACTTCGGGCTTTGAGCCCTGCACTTCGTAATGTCGACTCGACATTTTTGTCATATGATGCTTGTCTTTATACCCTTTAGACCTTCCGTCTTCACTACCATCTTATTTTGCAACCTGGGTTACGAGGCCTTCGGGCTATTCAGCTCCTCTAATAGTTAAGCTGCTGTGTGCTTAGCGTTTGAGCAACGTGGCTCTTAAAAAACTGAGCTACTGGGCTCTTATTGAACCGAAGCACAGTTTCTCGACGAACCGAGCTACTGCTCTTATCAAGCCGAGCTACCACTGATTGAACCCAGCTACTGGGCCTTTGCCGAGGCCTTCCGGCTATGCGCTTAGCCCCGGGCTCTTATTGAACCGAGCTACTCGGGCTCTGACTAATCGGAAACATGCTCTTATCAAACCGAGCTTTGCTCCCAGATTCGAGATACGCCGGCTCTTAACGAATCAGCTATTGCCTGGGCTTAAGCCGCTGGGATCTTAACAAACTCCAGCTACAGGCTCCCTTCCTGATTCTCGCCCACGTGACTCTTTAATATCCGAGCTCTTAGGTGCGTATTGAGATCAAGGCTACACGGCCTGCTGAGCTGAGCTTCTGGGCTCTTTACAAACTGAGCTACATGGCTTCTTTGGAATCTAAGCTATGTGGCTCTTTAATATTCGAGCTCCTGGGTGCGTATTGAGATCAGGGCTACGTGGCCTACTGTTAGTATGTGAAAATATAGACTAAACCACTCAATTTAACACTTATACATGAGCTTTACAATTCTCCTGCATCTATGTCAAAGTTGAATAGAGTTGTTTGAAAATGAATAAAACCGACTTATGTTCGAATTAATAATGTGTTTAGTCTATGACACCGCAAGTGCACAGTCATTCAAGTAGTAAAATTGATAAGTCCAGATAATATTCCACAGAGATTGACATGATGTCAAATCAACTACCCTAATTACTCAAGATCCACACTACTTGAACCTCCTTTTAATAGTTTGAAAACTGGAATTTAAAAGACAAGATAATCCTATATTACTTTCATCTAATGAAAATAAAATTTGAATTGAACTAACAAATAAATTGGACTGAATCAGATCTCTGCTAGAAATTAACACTTAAATGAAATTGTTGTGGAAAAGTCAATTTCGTGACGTAATTCATTGATTCTTTCTATCCTCGGCTTGATTTGATTCGCAAAGATGCCTATTAATGCAACTGATTTCCATTATTCACTAATTGTAGGTTCCTTCTTCTTTCAAAGCAAATGATCTTAACTGGGCTTACTCATAGGTTCAAACACTCTTTATAAGACTGTGTATTTTCTTTTTCAATACTTCATACCCATTTCTTAAGACTCGCAGATTTCTGCATACCAATTCTCGTGTGGTCATTGCAAACTTCTCTACAAATGGTTGGACTATCCTTTAGATTTGATGGATTTTTCCTTCTCCTGATGATCCACTAATGCGATCTAATCATCCACAGATTAAGGTGAAATCTCTGATGAGTTAAATTGATAAATGTTTCCCTTCAACCTCAACTATGAATGAATAGGAAATCTATCGAAATGAACTCTCAGAGCTCCTTAATTCTTCAATGATAGTCTAACATACCCACAAGCTAAATGTTCCTAAATTTCCTCAAGAATTCCACCCTCTCAGACACTGTAGGTTTCTAGAAATCGAGTAGGAAACAAACCTCGAGATGGCATCTCAGATCACCATCAGGGAACAACTCAATTCACAAACAACATCAATCAAATAAATCCAAATCCAAATTTCAGAAATTCCTTCCAATTCAAGCAGAAAACTCCAGAATTCAATAAAGAGGGTCCATTCCAATGGAAGTCAGGCTTTCAATTACAAAATCACAATCAATGGAGTATTGATCAAGAACATCAATCAGAATTCATAATTCACTGGAAAAACGAATTCCAAAATTGTCTCAACTTCATTGGATTCTAGGCCGAATTGAAAAAGAGAATGAAAAAATTAAACTAAAATTTTCTACATTCTAACAGATTACTTGCTCGTGATCCAAAAGAAAAGAAAATAAAGAAAAGAAAAGTCTTTTCTAAAATATACAAGAGTCTTTCGTCCTCCCAGCAATTGGTTTTTAAAAACGGAAGCTCCTTTACTAAAACAAAGGTATCGCCTATTTATACTTTCTTTGTAAATCGCCCGATTCCAAGCGCCCAGTTTATTTCCCTAAACAAATGGCCTAGCCTCCGCTTGTGTCGCGACCGAGAATGGTGTCACACATGAAATCTGCCTGTCCGGCCAAGTCTGGTCAGGACCTTAGTGGAACTGTCAAGAACGTTCTTTCACTTTCGTTGCAATTGTCGAGTCGCGACCGATGTTTTCTCGCCGCGACTGCTTTCTTCAACAGACGGATTAGTGGTCGCTTACATGAATTCTTTGGCTTCTGTGACTATGTTAATAATGAGTGAGAACTCGTCGAACCCCTTCTTGTTTCTTTCTAGGAATCGTGGGCGTCGCGACGCCGACCGATGTCGCGACATCATTCATGTTGTCAATTTCTTTACTTTCGTCACAACTTCTTTTATGTTACATATCATTTAGTTGTTTTGAGCCTTCAAGCAAGTCATGACTCAAATTTGCTGGTTTGCTTGTTTTCTTATCGTGACGTGGCATTAAGTCTCGACCAAGTAGTTTCTTTAATCACTGTAATTCCTGTCGCGACCTCAAAAGTATGTCACTACCATTCTTGCTTCCTATCCAAATAAGAACCTCATTTCTCACCCTACCGCTCATTCCAATTTCTATTTCTCGTCGCGACCGACCGTTTCTTCCTTTTGCTGAAATATATGTCGCACTCTCTACTCATGTTACACATTATTTCAGAGTTACATGAGGTTGACTACTGCGACTACGTTTGTTCAAATTCTTAATAAATTCAATTTAACCTCAGCCATGTCGTTAAATTCGGTTGTCTTGCTTACTATATTCTGTTACACTCAAAAGCATGTCAAAGGAAGAATTATTTCTTTTGTTAACCACCGATTCGTCACAACTCCTCTTTTATGTCAGCGACTTAAAATTGCTCATGTTCTGCTCATTATCTCGTCAGCGATAATGGGTTTTAGTCGCGACTTAGTCGCTTTCTTCTCCCATCAATCTATGTCGCGACCTTAAAAGCATGTCGCTGACATCATTTCTCCCAACTTTTCGCAACCTCACTTCTTAGTCTCAACAGCTTCTCACTCAGCCTTCTTTTATTGGCCGGGCCTAAAAACATGTCGCGACCGAATGGCAGCGCCTGATCACTTTTGCTCTTATTAGCCGACGCCGCAACCACAACTTTCACGACCGACCGCCTTTCCCTTCGTATTCGTGTCTCTAGCTCATTTCTATGTCATTAACTACTCGTTTGTTAGCCATTTTGATCCCTACTTCCCGCCTTCCCTTCATGTTGCACATCATATCTAGTTTTTCGCCTCCTGAACAAGTTAATACTTAATTTCAATTAATGACCTGGTTGTTTTTCTTTTGTCATGACTTGTTACGTTTGAATTGCTCTTTCTTCCAATCAAATCTCATTGACTCACACTTTCCCATCAATTCATCTTCTTTTTCTGGTTGTGACATAGAAAGTGTGTCGCGATTGAATGGTTGCTCTTCGCCTACGCTTCGTCTCAGCTGCTTAAATGTAAATGCAAATATAAATACCTCGGTCGCGACCTGATCGAATCCCCCAACTTATATTTTTGTCACAACCTTAAACTGTTTGGTAAAGACCTTGTAAGCTTCTTAGTCACGCCCATTCATAGTCGCGACCTCACTTATCAGTTGCAACCATAGCTTGTCTTCCCTTCTGTCGCACCAATGGTGTCGTGGACATGAAATCCTTCCTCAGCTTCCATTTGGTCTCTAACAACTTCTCTTTGTCAATAGCTTTTCATCTCAAGATAGTATGACTTCTGCCACACTGACATTCTATCACACTCACCTTACTATCAACCGTTTACTTATGATCCTCATTAATTTTAATTTAGATATAAATTTCTGCAAAATATAATTTGGTAAATAGTACATATTTCTGCATAAAAACAAGCAATTACATTGTAATAAAAATCAGAAAAATGGACTAAAAATTCAATGAGTTTTTTACTCATCAAATTCCCCCAAACTTAAAATTTTGCTTGTCCTCAAGCAAAGAAAAGAAAGATTTGTTTGTCCTCAAACAATTGAATCCTATTTCAAGGACATTTTTCGTTTTGATAAAGACAATCTTTCTTTTATTCCACCATTTGACTTTGAACAAGAAGATTATGTGACATTGAAACTTAGTTTAACCGAGAAAAAGGAATACTTTCAACCTTTATTACAAATAAACCGATGAATACCGTATGAAAACAGCCAAATTCCAATAGATCTTGTTCATGAGTGTGCGAGGTCTTCTTTCCTTTTCATCTTTTTGTTGAATTAGTTAATCTTATGGGGATCTCCTTAGAAAACTAGTTAAAAGTCCCATAGGCTTGTTTTTCATATTGATCTCCACTAATGTAGGTAAATTCAACCTTCAAGATCAAAGAGGTCTTTTAGGCTTATAATGTTAGTCAGTAATCGTGGACAATTGGAAAATTTAGGCCGCAAATTACCTGCATTCTACTCTTCTTCTCGTATAATGACCTTCATCTTCATCCTTTCCTTCTTTGTAATGTAAACTCCCCTAAACTCGCTTTCAGGCATTATTCGATGTCAGGCTCCTTTGGTTGCCACTTTCAACTTATCGCCTAGTTCCTTTTACCGGAACTCTTTGTTTCTTTATTGCCAAAGACTTAATAGTGCAATGTTTTGTCTTCTTAGGCTTTCTATCACTCTTAGAGAACTCACAGCAAACTCCCATACCAAATAAGTATTAGGTACTAGTGCAAACACCCCTACGAGCTTAATTGTTCAAGAGAGATAGGCCACAAGACAAAACTTATGCCTTTTTCAACTTCTTCTTCTTTTTCTCTAGTTCTTCAATTTATTTTTCCTCATCCATCCTTGTAATCCAAAAGAAATATATTCCCCAACCTTGTTCCTTTTATCAAGAAACATTTTATTCCGAAAACTCGAGTAATTTAAGTCTCTTTTGCTGTGACACAAGTGGAGGACAGTTTCTAATTACAAGCATTTGAAGAAATTAGGCATTTTTCGCTTCAAAGCATGGAACTAGAGTGTATGCCTGTGATATAATGGGGGTAGTTTGAAAAGGTTCAAACTTCCAAAGATGGCCTCTATCACTTCTTGTTAGTTGTTTCACCTAGGATTTCGCCTCGAATTAACAATCTAACAAGTTCTAGGACCTTATACCCTTGCTTGTGAATCATCCCAGAAGATGTCGAGCTCTTTTGAGGGCATAAGTCGGGTATTTAATTCATCCCTCATATTGAGCTCGTCCATGTGGATACTGTCAATTGCTTTTGGTTTCATTGACGTCAAGTAGCACTCCCAGGCTACCCGCTGGTCTCCTCGAACCGTTCCTACTCCATTCTCCGTAGGGAATTTGACAACCATATGATAGGCGGAAGGGATGACCCTTATGGCATCGAGAGAGGACCTGCCTAGTAACATGTTGTATGCCGATGGGGCATCTACTGTGAGGAATTTTATCGTCATTGTGGCCTGGCATCGGGGGTCTCCCAAAGTGAGTATCAACGAGGGGGTGCCTTTCTCTCCGGAGAATCCCGTGGGAGGTGAGCGTTCTGGGTTCGGCTTCACCTCCCCGTGCCCACTTTTCAAGCAGATGCAAAAGATGATGTCGGCCCAGTAGTTGTCGATCAAGACCACATGAACTTTTGTTGGCGAGACAACCCGCCTGCCCGCAGTGTGGATCATCATGGGGAGGTTGGCAGCCTTCCATGTCAAAGTCCAAGAAGGTTATGGTGACATCCAACCGAGGGAGCTTAGACACGGCCAGTACCTCCAGTGTCTCCCTTGATCTGATGCTACATAGGTGAGCCTTCCTGGCCGAAGTGGATTCCCTTCCACCACATTGATCTCTCCTAGGGGTTGTTGATGCTAAGTTGGGGTTGGATGACTAGGTGGCGGTGGAGGCGCTCGGTTCCGATCTTGCAGGAGCCCGCATGCTTGGCCCGAGAGATGTCCGCCGGATTAGGAATTCGATTTTTTTCTTCAACTGGATTGTGACACCCCAAATCCTAGGAGTCCATTAACAACCTTGTCAACCCGTGGAAAATTTGTGGATGTCGGGTACCCAGACACCACTCCATTGAGTCCCCTCTTCCCAGGACCGAGGATTTAAGCAATCGGGTAGAGTCTCGCTTGTACGGAGGCTATCTGGCTTCTGACTGTGTTGTAAGGCGCCGAGAAATTCGATTTTAAGAAAAAGGACAAAATCGTAATTTCGGTTACAAAATTGTAAATTCGGTTAAAAATCCGAAATTTATTCTCTAGATCTCGGATGATGAAAAAGATTTTACCGTTGGAATCGTCTCGCGAAATCTAGTTAGCACGTCGAATTTCGTCCAATTCCGAGACAGTCGGAGTTGGCACGTTTTCGAGGCATCGCGTTTCGGGTGCCATAAAACGATATTCGATGTAACAAAAGTTACATATAACAAGTACTCATGTGCCATAAGTAGCATGAGTAGAGAAAGGATGAAAATGGACGGCCGAAATAGTGCCGAGTGTCAAAACTGGGAAAAAAATGACATAAATGTTATTTTTGGAATTGTTTAAGTTAGAAAATGACAAAAGTGAACAGTGGATGTCTCCTCCATTTTGAAGGGGCGGCAAAAACGTGTGGGTGAGAGAGGGGAAGAAGATGCAGAGAGTTGGAGATGGCGTTTTAGAAAGAGAGTATCAAACTTCTCTCTCTAGAATCGTGGAAGATCCGACCATCGGAAGTCGTCGGAGCAAGAAGGAAAGGCATACCGCGGAGAGACTACGGCGTGGGCAGGTTGAGGAGTTTGAGCAAAGCCTTCACGAGAGGGTAGGGGTTTCTCCCTACTTGAGTTTTATTCTTTATTTAAGTACTTTGTTAATGTTTGAGTTGAATGAGGCCGTGAGGGGCCGTTTGATCGATCCCAAATCTTGGGACAGGTGTCTATTTTGAAGCAAATGGTGCGGCAGGTATTTGTCCATGGCTGGCGAATTGGGTTGTTAATTGTGCATTTATGTGTTAATGCATGCTTTGATGTGTTTGAGGACCGGAAATGGTCGTGAAACAGAGTTCGCTAATTGGCCCGATGATTGGTGATTTGCTTAGGGACTAGTAGTAGGGGTTTCACTATTCCCGAATATGTTCACAAAATAATTTTTGTGAAATAATGTGTTGGTTAGTATTCAAATCCGAGTTGCTCGTGTTTGATCATTAGCCACATTGAGAGCTATTTTGATGTAATTGATGGTGAAATTACATAACATGTCAGGTGATTTAAATTATGTGAATATATGCATGTGTGATTATATATTTGCATGTGTTATAGAATTGTAATGGAATTGGCATCATGCATTCCATATGCACTCTGGCACCCCAGAACAATAGAGTGAGTACACGAGGTGATTCCTGAGAGAATACTGAGTGTCGACCAAATAATAATAATTATCTAGAGGGTAGTCCAAATAAAATATCAATCGCCTGAGTCGCTCAATTGGATATATATATCTGAGGGTTGTCCACAAATAAACCAAGGTTCTCATACGGGCTTAAGCAAGTGTGAGGAGTCAGGAGGACTCCTGATATGAGATGATCGCTTAGACATTCAAGTAGGATCATGCATTTGCTTGAATGTGTGTTTATCTCGTGAGCATTGCATATGCACTCAGTGGAGAATCACTTGTGGTGATTCAACCATCGAGCATTAGCTCACCCCGTCTTAGTGGATACATTTTACGTACTGCGGAGCGCGGCAGGAGATTTGAGTTATTACGCCGATCCCAAATTCGACCATCAAGGGATCCGAATCAAGTCCGGCGCGAGACTATCTATATACTATCTATATAATTTCATCAGACCGGGACTCTCATCGAATTCGCTCTTCTCGTGAGTCGCATTGCATTCGCAGTGATACAAACAATTTCTCGTAATAACAAAATCATTTATATATACAAAAGAACTACCACTCTGAGTGGTGTCCATAAAATCTATACACATATATAAAGTCCCATTTACTCATACAATACTTATACATATACAATTTCTATTTACAAAACATCGATATTACTTTATACACAGGAGAATCTATCTCCAGCCTACTTTCACGATGTGGATCGTCCCGTCTCTCTCAAACTCTCCTCTTCTTCAAGCACCTACACCTGACACCGCTAAGCTTTACGCTTAATATGAACATGCAAGACGACAACCACCAATGGCTACCGTCACAGTTTATACCTATGCATTATATATATATATATATATATATATATATATATATATATATATATATATATATATATATATATATATATATATATATATATATATATATCTATATTTCTATAACTTTAATTCCCTATCATCTTATATTCCTATCAGATGTCAATCTTTTTCTATCACACGCTCTATGTCTTTGGCATCTCCTTTATTTATAATTTCTTTTCTCAGATTCTATTTCGAGTACTTTACATATTCCTATACTTATCCTGTGTTCATCTTTCACGCTTGTCATATGTCTTTTCAATATTCCTATTCTTTTTCATGTTACATATCATGTCTCTAATCTATGTCTTTTCATCCGTCTTCTGCCTCTATGATTTATTGCATTCTATACTATTCATATACTTCACATACATTTATAATGCTTCTATTCTATCATATACTTGCGCTTTCGTATTCTTTTTTGCGGCTTTTCTTATGTCAGTTTAAAAACCAATATTTTCATATTATATTCTATTTTCAGATATATGAATTTCAATCTCATCGCTCATATTCCCATGGGGAGAGCAATACTTATTCTTTACTATCATATCATATACTATCATCTTGTGATTTCCTTTACTTCAAGCTCTTTGTAACTGCCTATACTTTCATCGCATACCGCTATGCTTCTCATATCCCGTCATATCATACTTTTCATATACATTTGTAATGCTCTATTCTATCTATCATATACTTTGTGCTTTAAGATACTTTCGTGGTTCGAGGTACCCGTAGGTACTACAGAGATTAATCCGAGGTACATTCATATCTTTACTTTTATTCTTTGTTCAGAGTCTTATCATATATCCTGTCACTACCTGCACTACCATAAGAAATGAGTAAGACTAAAGATAATGGCAATTCAAGGTAGCACATACAAGACTGAGGCGCCGTAGCACCAAAGCAGTGAGTACCGAGATTAACAGAGTCCGTAGCACTAATCGAGTACCGGCACTAATCAGAGTGCCGAGCATCAATCGAGTACCGAAGTACTAATCGTATGCTCTGTCAACCCGATTCCTACCCTACCCGACAAGGCAAACCAACCTGGCTGTGGTGCGGTCATATACTGGGACTCTTTACTTTTTATTCTTTTTTTTTTTTTTTTTTTAGAGCTTAACTTATACCTCGTGGGTATACAACAATTTTCAGAATAACCAAAGTCATTCACATATACAAAGGAACTACCACCTGAGTGGTATCCATTAAAAATCTCTACACATATGCTAAGTCCCACCATTTATATACAATTACTTATACACGCATATCTAATACAAACATCGAGATCATGGAAATGTAAAGGTCGGTGAGCACCTATCTCTCGAGATGGCCCAATCGCCGGTGTGGAAATGTCCCGTCCTCTTTATCTCCCCTTCAGCACCTACACTGACACCCGTGCTAAGCTTTACGCTTAGTGGGAACATATGACGTGAACGACTAACAACAATAATCGCCATCACTATCTTTTACTTTTACTTCATGCATATATCAAGTCTATTCTTATGTGACTTCTAATTAATTCCCATTTTATACATGTAGATTTCGCCTTTCAGATTCCATATCATTATCTTATTCGTATTATTTCCCATGTATCATGTCTTTACAAGTTTTCAATTCATATCTTCTACATGTATGTCATATTAGATCATATTCAAAACAAACTTATACTTATACAATGGTAAATCGAAACATATCGTCATATTAAATACATATCGTGTCAATCGCACTAATACCAATACATATTAGACTCTTATCATTATCACGGCCGGCCATTAATCACCCCTTTAGAAATTACATTTCATGATCCGATGCCCGTTAAATCCTTTTAGTTTTCGCTTTATTAAATTTTCATTTTCAAAAGTGTCGCGACCAATCCCCTACTGAATCTCGATCATGATCCAAGTCGGAGCCCTGCCATTCCCGAATGCTTTCAATCATCTTCCAAACATGTCGCTTGTGTTATCTCCATTTTAAACTTTTAATTACGCTAAAACACTTTTTCGCAATCCCATAACCACTTACAAATTCAAAAGACCCATAATATTCACATTTAATAAAATACATTTAACAAAATAATGCCTTTATACAATATCTGTGTAATGTAAAAGATACTTATACAAATACACTTTTCAATTCCGTTGTTTCGCTGGCTCAGGATTTCACATATGGCTATAGAATTCGACATTCACTTACAGATTCATTTGTCAATCCTGCTTGTTTGTCATTCTAGGCAATGTGATTTCAAGATTTAACAAGATGATCCACTTGACTATAGAATTGATACATCTGCATGTATCTCGCTTGTCGAACTCGCCTATTTGTCATTTAAGAGTACGTGATCTCACATTCAATATCACCGCCTCACATATGGCTATGATCTACATTCACTACGCATTCGGCTCAACCCGTCTCGCCATTATTCAAAGAGTGTGACCGTGATTTAACAAGATGATTCACTTTGACTATAGAATTGACATTCGCGACGCATTCGCTTGTCGAACTCGCTCTATTTGTCATTCAAGAGCAATGTGATCTCACATTCAATATCACCGCCTCACATATGGCTATAGAATTCACATTCACGATGTATTCGCTTTGTCAATCCTCGTCTGCTTCATATTCAAGAGTAATGTGATTGCGATTTAACAAGATGATTCTACTTTGACTATAGAATTGACATTCATGATGTATCTTGTCAATCCTCGCCTCGCTTATCATTCAAGAGTAATGTGGATTTTGCATTTAACACCATTTAAGTACCTTCTACGACGAATTCAAATTTCGTGAATCCCCAATATGTCGTCATTCAATAATACATTTTAATCAAGCTACTTTTATGCAATAATTTCACTTATAGTTCAAATACACGCATACATGCATATGTATGACAAACATTTCGAATAACAATGATTCAAATCATTATATATATATATATATATATATATATATATATATATATATATATATATATATATATATATATATATATATATATACGCTTATATATATATATATACTTATATATATATATATTATAATTTATATATATATACTTATATATATATATTTCACAAATAGCATTCATAACCGATCACAATCACATTTCGATTCCAATTTCACTTTCGTATTATCTTTTCAAAGATATACTCAATCTATGTACTTATTTCATAAACTCATTCACGTACTCATTTCATATGCTCATTCATATATTCATTCACATACTCATTCATGTGCTCATTTCATATACTTATTCACATATTCATTCACGTATACTCATTCATGTATACTCATTCATAAATACTCATTTACGTATACTTATTCACGTATACTCCTATCATTTGTTATCATTTTCTGGTTATATGTGATAATAATCATATAACACTTAACCACATTATGTGTTCATGACATATTGCCTCTCATGTTCATATTCATGTTTCAGTTCGTTTTCATTTTCCATATCACATTCATGTTTCATGAACACATCTATACATATTTCCTTTTTTACATTTTTCCTTGTTTCATGCCTATTACATATGGCACTTCATATTCTTGTGAAGTATGATGTATGTGGAATCACCCTCATTCATATATTCTTATTCCTCTATGAATCTACTTTACTTAGGAATCTGAATCAATCCAATCTGATCATCCAAACTAAAGTTATGGCATTTTCACGCCAAACTAGCCTGCTTACCCTACTACACTAGAATACTGTATTACTAATTTTTTCTGGGATCTTAACTTCATGTTTGGACTCTAGGTCATTGTACTTTTAAAGATAAGGTGCTAAGGTTTCTATTCCAACTGAATACCCACCCTGAGCACCGAACTCTCAAGTTACGTCCGAAACAACTTGACTACTCTATGTTCAAAGCTGGAACTAGAATTTGGCTTGCACACGGCCCCACTTTGAGTAAATTTTAGCCACTTAGGGTCAGAATTTGGTGATGCCTATTCTTAAGCTGGCTCTCCTCAAGCCTATTTTACGTAGCTCACTAATAACTCAAATCTGGATGAAGAACAAAGGAAGCTACTACCAAAATACGAAAACTCACGAACCTTAGTTATAATTGCGCTGGCATCAAGACACCCTACCGTGTACCTACACATCTGCTCGATGGGTACTGCACATCTGCTGTGTACTATATACTTGACCCGAAAATGTCCAGAATGATATTTTCTCCCATTTTTCCATATTTTTGATACCCACCAACTCTATACTTCATCCACACTTCAAGACCACTCCAAAGTCATCTGGAATCTCTATTTTACTCAAATTCATCTTCCAATACTTATTTATGCATTCTATCAACTCAAACATGTTTCTATTCATCTCTTATACAAGGTCTAGGGTTTTACTCAACCCAACTTCAAGAAATCTAGGATCCCTATCAAAACCTAGAACAAGAACAATCATATTAATACTTTACATAACCCTTAGAACCCAAAAACACATGTAATGGGAATTCTAGGTCATCTCATAGCAAAACCCTAGAGAAACAAAGGGGTTTGTGATGATTTCATACATAATTCATTCTAGTGGTTAGGTTTCAACCCACAACCCACAAACAAACACATATCTAAACAAGAACCATACAAACCATAGCTTCCATACCGGAAATTGCTTATTGCCTTCTTCTTCTCCTTCCCTTCCTTTCTCTTCTCTCCCTCTCTATCCGTTTTTTCTCTCCCCCAAATGAGACCAATTATCTTTTAATCCATGTTTGTCAAGGCCATGTTTCAAAGCCAAGACATGAAAACCCATTTTGCTTTAAGTTTCCTTATTTGCCTGGTCTCCAGTTCTTCCCTTTTGCAATTTAACTATGCCATTCTAATTCGACCCACCAATCTTTCCTCAAATCTACAATTTCTTATAATCTTATGCTTTTATGGCTTTTATGTCCTCAAGTGGTAAAAGACCACTTTACTCCCTTGTCTCTGGGTGATTCATTTCCCTGGCCTCTAATTTTATTTCGAAAAATCTCATATTTAAAGTCATAAAATAATTTAAAACAAGTCCGAAAACTACTAGGGTATATTTGGTGTCACAAATCGAACACTAATCAGAGCATCAAGATTAATCGTAGACGTCCACTCATTCATTCTTTCGGTCCCTGGGTAATATATGATTTATATGTCTCATATAACTCATAATGTATATTAATCACATTCTGTTCATGACATATTGCTTTCATGTTAATGTTTCGCTTTACTGCCATATTTCATATCTGCTATCATTTAATTTGTCTTCAGATCATATATGTAAATCCTATCATATATCATGAATGTATCTATGCACTCTTGTATTCATGTAGTCATATATATCTTTATCTATTCATATTCCTTTATCATTCATGCATCATAAATATTTATACGTTTTTATCATGATTTAACTATTCTCAGACTTTCTATATTCCTATCATGTATACTTTTACTCATTCATATATTCATACATGTACCTATCATTCACGTGACATGTACTCATTTCTATGCTTTGTCATTCGCTTTATCTCTATTGTTCTTACTATTTATGCATTTCTATCATTTGTTCTTAGCATATTCTATCTATTCATTTGTGCATATCTATCATATAATCCTATATTCATGTCATATTCCATGTTTCATGAACACATCTATACATATTGCATTTTCTATATTTTCTCGTTTCTATGGCTATTACATATAGCACTTCATATACTTATAAAGTATGATGTCTATGAAATCACACCTCATTCATATATTCTTATTCCTCTATGAATCTATTTTATTTAGGAATTGGAATCATTCCAATTGACTCATCCAAATTCAAATTATGGCATTTTCATGCCAACTAGTCATTTTACCGATTTTACACTCGGGACTGTTTGTATTACTCATTTTTCCAGGGTATTAACTTCATTTTTGACACTAGGTCTTTGTACTCATTTAAAGCCAAGGTGCTAAGGGTTCTATCTCCACTGGAATCACCCACTCCTAGCACCGATCCTCGAGTTACGTCCGAACAACTCGAACTACTCTATGATCAACTTCATGCAGAATCGCTTGCCACGTCCTTTTTTTTTTTAATTTTTGATCAATTTTTCGTGGGGCCACTTAGAGTCATAATTGACGATGTCTATTTCTTAGGGTTTGGTTTTCCTTTAGTCTATTTCAATCGCTACTTGAATCACTCAATTTGATAAAATGAGTAAGTTACGCCAAAATACGAAAATCGGGTCAAAATCGAAAACTGCACAGGTGTACTGAGACACCCCTAATGTGTACCGGCACATCGTCAAAATGACCAGAACATGTGCGTACCGGTACATGTTCAAAGTGTACCTGCACACATCACCCTAAATGCCCGCACGTGTCTTTCTCCCATTTTTCATGCACTTCATCCATGACACTTTCATACTACACACATCAAAACCATTCCATATGTCTCAGAACCTCTTTCATCAATTCCTCTTCAATACTTATCTTCTTTCAACAATTTATCATGAATTACTCTCAAACCTAATTCCTAATACAGGATTCTAACCCATACATAACTCTAACATGAAGATTAGTTAGGTTTATTCAACCCTAACTCAAGTACTTGCTATCAATCCGCGAATCCATCCCCAGTTATAGTGATTTACATGCTTCTCAGACTTTTATGGTTTTATCCACTTTACTTTCTATAATTATCGGGTTAGGATGAAACCCTAAAGAAAAACCCTAGGTTTGAGACAACTAATAACCATACTTGCATGGAAAATCATTTAAAGCTTTAAGTTCTGCTTAGCTTCCATACCTTACTGATCTCGCTTCTACCTCTTCCTTCTTCTTCTTTCTCTTCCTCTTCTTCCTTTCGCCTTCACGCTTTCTTCCTCTCGAGACCAAATTTTGGTCCTAAATCCAACTTTTAGTTAAGGCCACGTTGCCAAGACAAAGGAAAACCCATTTTTTTTTAAGTCTTTTATACTGCATTGTGTCCTTAGACTCATTTCTTTTTTGCAAGGCAACTTATGACATATTCTAATTTTTTGGCTCTCATCTTTTTCCTCAAATCCCATAATTACATATAATCTCATTGATTTATGCCTCATATCCTCAAGCAGAATTACATATTTACCTCGTTCTATTATTAATTCCTAGCTTTGCTTCTTTTATTTTCCTAAAATTCCATTTACCTTTTAATATACTCCAAACAAAGTTCAAACTCCGCAGTAAGATATTTCGTGACGTTACACCTGCCTCATCATGAGGTTGTTTGAAGAGTTTTAATATGGCTTCGATGGTTTCAGATGACAACGTTTCATTGTAATATATGTGTTGTATGCAGAGATCACAACTTGTAGCTAAGGGATATATAGTTGATGTTTTAAGTGAGTATTGGTTATATCTATAAATAAGCCACTCATGTGTGATGGATTATATCATAGTCAGGGATATATGTTGTGAGTATAATGCGTGGGCCCAAGAGCGCCATTTTTACTCGCAGATAGTTGTATATGAGACCTCGTGTGGTCATTGTGTATATTGGGACAAAGTTATATACAGGTAGGTTGAGATTCTGGGTAGAGCTCCTCGTACAAAGGAGACTCTGCCCGATTTTCATGAGTGACGTCGGGTAACCCGACATCCACTAGTATTCCGCTGGTCGACGGTAGTCACGGACCCTCAGAATCAGCGCCATACCAGAGACGAGCTTAGGTATACGAATACCTAGGAGCTCGGTTTGGGTATCCATCACCACTGGGGTGGTTTGATGTTCCTATAGGTATAAGATTACTTTCCAGGATAGCTGGCAAACAGTAACAAAAACTGTGGACACTAAGCATGTGAGTTTTGTATGTGCAGTATGGTTGTGCAAGCCTGTGTAAAAGTGATATGTCAGATGTGTTGACATTGTTTGTGTGCTTAGTGATTAGCACATAGGAACAATTATGGAGTTTTACAAAGAAAACTGAACAAAGGAAAAATGAACAAATTTGAATAAATTTATTTGGTTTTGGATAATGAAATAAATTTTATTTGGTTGATGTTGCACTGTTTTGATAAATTCCCTGACAACATGGTCCAAAAAAAAAAAAAAAAAAAAGGATAAGTATTTTGTTCCAAAGAGCGTAAGAGAGGGCTAGTGTGAGCGTGAGGCCGGGCGCCGGGCGCCGCAGGCGGGCGAGCGCAGAGCCGCCGGGGCGCAGGCGGCTGGCGTCGCGAATCCGGGCGCACGCGTGTGGGCGCGGCGCCGGCGACACTACGGCCGGGAGACCGGCTGCATGCGCGTGCCGGGCTAGGCCAAATTGGGGCACTGCATCACCCAATTTTGACCTAGTTGACTCAGACGTTTCCCGAAGTCAATTTTTGGACACTATTCATGAACCTTGCTCATGAACACTGCACAAAAATTTTTAATTATTAAATTAAATTAAAAATGAACAAAAAAATCAAATAAATGTGACAAAATTTTGGAAAAGGAAAATTTCAAAATAAAATTTTGTTGATAAAATGATTTACATGTGGATAAAGGGTTTCAGATGTTTATAAATGCAGGGATTCTGATATATATACACCGATTTTGTATGATTAGTGTCTCGGCCGTGTTTATGCCGAGATACGTGACAGGCTTAACTCCGCCATTTTAACTGCAGATGGCTAGCAGAGGATGAGGGCGCAGGGCGCCCACTGGCACCGGTCAGCACCATCGACATTCGACCACCGCCAAGATTTGATCACAGCTCATGAGGTCAAGCAGTGCCAGCCGTCGCTTATCGCACAAAGCAGCATGCGCAGCCAGGAGGTCCTGGTGAACCCGAGGCTTAGAGCCGCATCATCCCCTGACATTCAATGGGGAGGAGACCCGATGGCATGCACCATTGGCTTATGCAGACGAGAACGTACGGAGGCCAAGGAGATCACCTCCGATACGATCAGATCAGTTAGCCGTATCTCCAAATGGCAGGCGAGGCCCAAGTGTGGTAGAGAGATGGCGAGGACCTCTAGACTTAGAGGATATGACACGGGCAGGTTTCGTGAGCCGCTCATGGGCAAGCATTTCAGAGATCACGAGGCATGCCAAGGCTTAGGAGTTCCTCAGTCATAGGGCGACGATCATGATGGACTACGTGGCTGGGGATTCACGCAGTTAGCCCGATTTGCTGATTATCACGTACACCGACCGCCAAGGTGAGAGATTCGAGAATGGATCAAGTTGTCCACTGGCCAGATCATAGGATCTCGCCACAGATATGGATTCCATGGCCGGGACAAATTTCGATCATAGAAAGAGAGATGGAGATGCTCAAGCATGCGATGCGAGTGTTAGTAGCAAGAGGAAGGACACATTTCTTCGGGGCTCAGAAAGAGGCGAGAGCTCTAGTTCAAGGAGGTCTTGTGAGTCGCGGCCATCCGTGACGATGAGAGCTGCCGGTCAAAGTGATTGTGATGCGTGGTTACCATTATCAGCACCGACATGAGGAGGGATCGCTTCGTGAGACAGGGATCCCGGTGGCCTCGGGACAACACGGGCCCCGGGCCAAGAGCGGTGACGAGAGGATACGCACGTTCCTTCCACAAAGACAGATGTGCGAGGAGCCAGCCCCGCCTCAGGAGCCACACCTGCACCACATTTCACAAAGTGTGCCCGAGAGGCCGCAGGCGGGCAGAGGCAGAGAGGACGAGGCTCCACAGCAAGACATCAGGGTCCAGGGCGTGCCCACGCCATCACACCCAGCCGAGCCGGCCAGACGCCGGCCATACAGTGGCACGTTGGCTATCTCGCCTACGGGCAGAGTGTTATTTGATCTCAAGGCGCCACATTCATTCATCACGCACTGGCCAGATGAGTTGGGCTTAGAGGCTGAGACCTTAGAGGAGCCATTTATGTGAGTTCTCCCCTAGATTGTGGCGAGAATAGGATGATATGTCGAGGTTGCAGTTGGAGATCTCTAGACTTCACTCACGTTAGACTGAGGATCACGGATACGCCGTATTCGATGTCATCCTGTGGATGGATCGTCGACACTCACAGTGGTCGCTATCGATTGTGTTTAGAGGTTACCGCCTCACACGCCAGTGGCCAGATCAGGTAGTATTTCAAGGACAATCATGATATTTTTCCCCATATAGTATATGGAGTCCAGGCAGCAGGATGTGTACTGGGTCAGCTAATGAGCCCATCTTCGGGAGGACTCCAGGAGACCACTTGGGATCTACCTCAGTAAAGGTGCGAGTATGTGGATGTTTTTCCGTGATGAGCCACCGGACTCCGCTCCACGCAGGGTAGTGTGACTTCAGATCGAAGTTACACTGTATTTCACCCATCTCATGACTTCTCGCAGATGATGGTACCGTTAAGTCAAGGAACTCGCAGTCCAAATGCATGTGGAGCTAATGACGTGGGTTCATAAGACCGAGCACTTCACACCACGGGCGCTTCCGCTTCGTTTTGGTAAAGAAGAAGGACATTGATCCCTTCACCGGCAGCACGATCTGCATCGCCAGAACAGGGCCACACAAGAACTGGCACCCACTAACAGATCGACGATCGTCGTACCGAGGAGCCGCCGTCTACTCCAAGATGTAATCTTCGACCGTTACCATCAGCCGAGGGTTAGGACATAAATATCCCTAAGACACCGCTTAGGACGCCATATGGGCACTTGAAGCCACTATGATGCCCATTGATCGACGACGCACCGTTGAAGATTCACGATTCATGCATGTGGTATTCCAACCCTATTCAGATCAGCTTTGTCGTGGTCTTCGGATGACATTTTGATATACTCCCGCCGAATGGGAGCACATGAGTATCACTCGAGGATTGTGTTACGTTTGGCCGAGACCACTGGGCCAGGCGTCAAGTTCGGGCCAAGGCGAAGCTGGCATCGAGGTTGGGCTGGGGACACGCGGTGAGCCAGCGATCAGCGTGTCAATCGATCCGCAGATGTCGAGGTCGTGATGAGCTGGGAGAGGCTGAAGTCAGCCTTTCGAGATACGCTATAGCTTGGGATTGGCTAGGTACTTTGACAGAGATTCATTGAGGATTTCTCCTGTATAGCAGCACCTATGACGAGGTTGACCCTGTATGAGGTCAAGTTTCACTGATGACCGACAGGAGGCATTCCAAGAGTCAAGAGGACTTACTCTGGGGCCTGGGTTTTGATAGTCTCAGGACAGGGACAGGGGTACACAATGCACAGATGCCTCGAGGGCCTACTGGGATGTGTTTTGATGCACCCAGAGGTAGTAGCTTATGGTTCCCGCAACTAAGAATCATGAGCAGCACTACCCCACACCTACACAGAGTCACACGTAGCCTCGCCTTGAAGATTTGGCGCCACTACCTATACCTGGCGAGGAGCCTGAGGTATTCGTGCCATAAAAGTTCAAGTATATTTTCACGCAAATGGGACCTCAACATGAGGCAACGAGATGGATGGAGCAGAGGATTATGATTTCACTTTGCATTACCATCCCTGCAAGGCAAAATGTGGTGGCGATTCACTTGACCTAAGTCACGAGGAGCGTTGGCTACAAGATAGCTTCGAGAGTGGCGGATGATCGAGACCGTGGGATAGCTTTGGGCTACAATACAAATGGCGCACTCGGGTACGTTGGGGAGTTATGGCAATCGGCTCGTTGAGCAGGTGATCGAGTCCTAGCCAGGGACGAAGAGATAGTGTCCATTGTGTGGACCTGCATGGTCAGTATAGGTGATTTTAGGGCTGGACCATCCACACGGATGGTAGTCTTCGGTATAGAGGATGGGTAGTGGTTCCCCATTTGATCGACTTGAGAGAGGAGATTTTCAAGGAAAGCCACGCTTCTGATTTTCCGTATCCGTGTGGTGTTCAAGATGTGCCCCAGATCTTCGTAGTCGCACTATCGAGGGATGAAGAGACACGAGGACTTTTGTTCATGGATGTCTCACGGTCGCCAGTTACACGAAAGACCACAGCAAAGGTGGCTACTGCCCATTGGGAGGTGGCCGAGTGGAAGTGTGGAGCACGCCACGACGGACTTTGTGACCCACTCGCCACCTGACGCAGCCAGAGGTATGACGCGCATGGTGATGGGACCGGCTCACCTGTCAAGACATTTTCTAGTCGTGCAGACAAATCTTCGCCTTAGAGATTCCCCGCGATTGTACATTCGAGAGATAACCCATTACATGGTGTGTACCAAAGATCTACATGTCTGATGGTGGACCCGAGGTTTCATGACACTTTTGGAAAAGTTTCCAAAAGGCGTGGCAATACCTACCAATGATGAGCACAAATTTTTCCACCCTCGCACATGGTCACCCGGGAGGACTACACAGTGTTAGAGGACATGCACGAGCATGCGTCCCGATCATCGTGGTGTACCGGGAAGAGCACTCACTCTAGTGGACCGCCACAACAACAACTTATCGTGAGGCGCGCATGGCACCGTATGAGGCATTGTATGGGAGGCCACATAGTCACCAGAGTGTTGGGGACAGAGGTGGGAGAGAGCTCCATCGGTCCCGATTTGACAGAGACACCTCCGAGACGCGGGTCTGACATTTACTGTGTTCTTCGCGCCGCAGCCGACAAGAGCTATGCGATGTACGACGTCGACCATTAGAGTTCGAGGTCGGGGATCACGCTTTCTGAAAGTGATGCTTAAGAGAGGAGGGTCAGTTCCTGGTAAGCGTGGAAGCTATCGCCGAGATTCATCTGGTTTTTCGAGAGGGTTTCAGAGGATAGACGCTTGTACTGCGCACGCTGGCTTTACCCCAAAGATGTCGTGTCCACGAGGTGTTTCACGCCCATGCTCTATGTTATCGCCATCCGTACCATGTAGTGGATCAGACATCGAGGTTGACAATCGATGACCTTCGAGAGAATCATTTGTGCATTTGATACCGCGGATCATTTTGCGACGCAAGACCGTGTGAGGCTAGCGAGGGTGCTATGGCACTATATGGGAGGATTCAAACGGGAGCTTATGACACGACGCGGCCACCCATCCCTTCTAGGGATGAAGGTACGTGAATTGGGGTCGCTACATTTAAATGACTAGTTTTCATGCATAGTACAAAGGCACGTTGTATGCATGTACAGGTTAGATTGTCCGTAATTTGGACTAAATTCCTTTAAGGAGGGGAGAATGTAAGACCGAGAAATTCCAATTTCTCGGAAAAGGGCAAAATCGTAATTTCTGCTACAAAATTGTAAATTCGCAAAAATCCAAATTTATTCTCTAGATCCGGATGATCAAATGGGATTTCACCGTTGAATCGGTTTCATGAAATCTAGCTAGCATGTCTAATTTCGTCCACCTCGGGCATACTTCTGGAAGCTGACACGTTTTCGAGGCATCGCTTTAAAAGCCAGAAAACGCATATTCGATGTAACAAAAAGCTATAACAAGCACTCACGCTAAGGCAAGATGAGTAAATAAAGGATGAAAATGGACGGCCGAGATAGTGTCGAGTGTCAAAACTGGGAAAAGAATGACATAAATGTTAATTTTGGAATTGTTTAAGTTAGAAAAAGAAAAAAGTGAACAGTGGATGTCTCCTCCATTTGAAAAAGGGCAGCAAAAACGTGAATTGAGAGGAAAGAAGATGCAGAGAGTTGGAGATGGCGTTTTAGAAAGAGAGTATCAAACTTCTCTCTAGAATCGTGGAAGATCCGATCGTCGAAAGTCGTCGGAGCAAGAAGGAAAGCTACTCTACGTGGAGAGACCTACGCGTGGGCACCGGATTTGAGGAGTTTTGACAAACTCCGAGAGGTAAAGCTCCCTACTGGTTTTATTCTTTATTTAAGTACTTTGTCGATGTTTGAGCTGAATGAGGTCGTGAGGGGTCGTTTGATCGGTCCCAAATCTTGGAACCGAATTGTTATAATTCTTTTGAAACTCAATGGTGCAAAACCCGTGACTGGTCTACCAACAATCACAGCTAATTGTGCATTATGTGTTAATGCATGCTTTGGATGTGTTTCCGAGGCAGGAATGGCTGCGAAACCCGGTTCACTAAGTGAACCGATGATTGGTGATTTGCCAGAATAATAATCGAGGGCTTTTACCATTCCCGAGAATAGTGTCTACAAATAATTTTTGTGAAATAATGTGTTTGGTCAGAGTAATTCAAATCGAGTTGCTCGTGGTTTGATCGTTAGCCCACGTGAGCTAATTTTGATGTAATTGATGGTGAAATTACATAACATGTTGTGTGATTTAAATTATGTGAATATATGCATGATTATATATTTGTATGTGTTATAGAATTGTAATGGAATTGGCATCATGCATTCTATATGCACTGGGGCACCCTAGAACAATAAGAGTGAGTGCATGAGGTGATTCCTGGTATAATAGTTTCAGAGTGTCGACCAACAATAATAATTATCTAGGGTAGTCCAAATAAAATATCAATCGTCTGAGTCTAATCTAATTGATACATGCATCAGTGGTAGTCCACACATATCATCAAATCGTCGAGTCGCCCAATTGATATATATCGGGAGGGTTGTCCACGTAACAAAATCCAAGGTTCTCATACGTGGCTTAGGCAGTGAGGGAGTCGGGGAGGACTTGGGATATGAGATTTGAAACGCTAGACATTCAAGCAGATTCGCTTACTTGCTTGAATGTGTTTATCTTCGAGCATTGCATATGCACTTAGGGTGGAGAATAGCCTACTTAGGGTGATTCCACTATCGAGCATTAGCTCACCCTCGTCGAGGATACTATTTTACTGTGCACAGGAGCGCCATGAGAGACTGAACATCATAGAGGCCGCTGTAAGAGTTTAATGTACATTTGATGGTTTTGCAATGTATTGTAATGTTTTTCATCAGAATATATGTGTTGTATAAGAGTAGATCATTAACTCTTATAATTACGATATATAGTTGGGATGTTTTTATGAGTATTAAGCTATGGGCCCAAGGTGTCAAGCCACTATGTGATGGATTATATCGATAGTCGGGATATATAAGCTGTGAGTATAATGCAGGGGCCTGCTTCGTCATTTTTACTCTAAGATAGTTGTATATGAGACCGTGTGGTCATTGCAGATATTTGGGATGTTATATACGTGTTGTATTTGGGCAGAGCCCCGTAATGTGCCAGATCACTCGATTTTCACGAGTGGCGCTCTGCAACCCGACAACCAATTAGTATTCGCTGCTGATTTGCAGTCAACTGTGTGGGACTCCCCGTGAATTGGGGCGTCACATGTGTAATTTCATGGCAACCTATCCCAATATTATACAACAACCACATCGGGTCCACATACTAGTAAAAATGACCACGTAGGGCCCATTTATCCATATAAATACAATCTATATCACCGAAGCCACCAAGAATTATTACATCACTTAATATAAAACTTATATTAAAACTAATATGTTCTAATATAATATACAAAACATGAATCAAGGCCATAATCCGGCCCGATTCATAATCCTGGCCTCTAAGGAGCACCGTCTACCTACACATGTTCTATACCTGAAGGGGGGTCCCACAATGGGGTTAGCTAACGCCCAGTACAAATAAGTCCTGCAAGGGCTATTCCCCACCTAAATGCACATGAATGGTCAAACAACCAAGTACACACCAACCTAAGACATGCAATCCTAGCACAGAATCCTACTTGTCATGAATGAGAACTCATCATGCCCCGTGTATCAAGTCTTCACCGACTCTCTCAAACATGCATTTTTCGATAAATGAAAACCATTTTCAAACAAAGGTATTTGTGTTTACCTGTGGACAACCCTCCGATATAAATAGTGGATACATTCCGATAATCTATTTTGTGGACAACCCTCCGATGTATATCACCGACGATTGATATTGTGTGGATAACCCTCCCATATTGTAGTGGACATACTCCGATAAATAATATTGTTGGTCAACCCTCTGAAACAAGTCTCTTAAGAAAACACCTCATGCACTCACTCCTACTGTTTTAGGGTACCCCAATGCATATGAAATGCAATGAGCCATTTCCATTTCCTTAACCCGTGCAACACCATCCAAACCGTGAATCTCCATTGGACTTCGTCCAAAGTACGAGTCCACAAATCAGTATCTACCAAGGATTGTGAATGATAATGACTGGTGCACTCACACCCACACCATGCGATGTCTCCGAGGCACCAGTTGCAATGCACTGTGCCATTGCACTTCTGGGTTATCATGCCCACGTATAAAGACCTCACATGGACATCCTATGAACAGAGACACTCCACCGTGTACCCCGGACACTCATGTTCCAATGCACACAAAAGTCCATACATTCATTAAACGCTAATATACATGCAGCCATATCAATATTTATCACATTCATGTCAACACACAACAAGCATGCATCAACATCATTCCGACTACTACTTGTGACAAGCAATGTCATAATTAATCAAACTCCTAGGCTAAGCATCATGACATAATGCCCAATAACCAGCTTCAGGAACATGCCATGCAATAGCCATGTCCACATGAAAACACATCACAAACCCAAAATGTTAGAGCACACATATTGACATCCAAGCATGACACCTCTTAACCAAGAAATGTCATTTCAATCAATCACATAAACACATGCTACCATTTCATCAAGTCACTACCTAGGCAAGTAATGACACACTTCATTTCCAAGGCAAATTCATGGCATATCATGCACTTAAGATAGCCTACAACCTGCCATGTAATGGCCACTTCAGCACACAACTCCTCACATCCACACAACCAACAATTATTACACTTGTTCAACAAGGATGTGAGCACCAATTGCCATTGAAAAGCATATGGTCAGATTATAGACTCCAAGATCTTTCCATAGAGTCCAAGAACACCCCAAAAGGAGCTCGGACGAGAAAGTTTTGGCCGTCCAAAGTTGGAGGCCTCGTATGAACAGTGACTGGTGCATGGAACTAGCAAGGGCCTATTGTTTTTCGTCATTGTCAGACTAAATATGAGTTCAAATTTTATCAAGCTATATATGGATGGATTCTAAACTCAAAGGGCTTTCCATAGAGTCCAAGAACACTAAAAATGGAGCTCAACGAAAGTTACGACCGCCTTCCAAAGTTGGAGGCCTCTGGTGATACAACAAAGGCAGCTGGGAAGCTACGTGAAACCCATGAAATTGCGTTCCCGGGGCTCCTTTAAAGCTTCCGTACATGCTATTTTTCCCACCCAAACTCATCTCGGAAACAACCCTTTCACCCGACAACAAACCAGCCCCAATTGAGTCCACAATTCAGCCATAAACATGGCACAAAACTTGTCTTGAACTCAGCCCAAAATTAGCTTCAAAGCTACCCAAAAAAAATTGGACATCATAGCTCAGAACCAGAAAAAACTGCCAGGTCCCGAACACAACCAAACAGCCCCTAGCTCAATCAAGACCAAAACAACATTTAGATGAAATATAAACCCGAGTAGGAAGGTTCCTACCTCTCGGGAGCAAAGATGAAATTGAGTCTCAAGACTCCGAGACCCACTCGCTTCTTCAGATCCGTCAATCTTCGATTGTACCCCACTCGTGTCCACGCACGTCTCGACGAGCACACCGAATTTAAGTCTTGGCCCGACGGAACCGAGTCGACGTCAGAATACAGAGAGAAGATAGGAGCTTCACTAGCTTTTCTTCTCCAAACCTAAATCTTCTGGACCGCATGCTGTTTCCGCACTCCACGCCGTAGCTCCGCCTAGTAGATGAACTTTAAATCTTGGCTCAAGGATTCGCACTAATTCGATCTCCAGAATCGTAGAGAGAAGGTGAGATTTTCTCCTCTATCTCACTTCTCTCCTCACGCGTTTTTCAAAATATATTTTCTTCTTCCTTTTAAGTTTGCTGGACGTAAATTCACTTCGCGCCACGTGTCCAAGACCCGGTCCTGCAAGCCCGTTTTATGTCCCTCGAAACAATTTATTTTCATCTCGCTCAATTTATTTTAATGAACTTAACTCGTCATTTCTAACTCTAGATTTTTAAGAAAATCTCGCTCTCATAAGCATTCAGACACCTAACTTCAAAATTCATAAAGAATTCTAATTATCTAGAATTCAACGAACTTTCTAAGTTACTGCTGAGACTGATCTAACGGCACACTGCTTTCATTATCCGAGCTCTAGGGAATTTTCTAGGCTTCCCTGAGCCATTTTAGCAATTTATTATTTAATTTTATACTTTTAGAAAATTTTAAATTTTCTGGGGTTCTACATATACAACCATATGTCCGGGTGCCCCTGATCTCGTGGAACCTGCAAGACTTGGTTACGCTCCTTTGCTGGTCTGCCCTCATCCGAGACAACCACCTTTAAAACTTCTCATGTCAGAATTTGTGTGACTAGAGAGATCGAGGCCGTCAGGGGGTGAACCGCCGAGGTGGGTACCGTACCGTAGTCAGCCTCGGTGGACCCAAGTGTCCCCGACAAGCATTTGTTCTCTTGGAGATCATCCTGTCTTCTTTGTTCCTCCGTGGAGATCTACCTAGGTCTCTTTGTCTTGGGCTTCGGTCTGCTGGCCCTGTTTTTCTCTCAGACAAGAGCTTCCCGTTTGTGACATAAGGGCCCTCCGCCGCTGATGTATTTTAAGATTTGGCAAGCACCTCAGCCATGCTTGCTTGAGGGTTCTTCGAGATGGAAAACATTAGGTCTACGGCTCAGATGCCTAGTCCCACACAAAGGCGTGATTTGGCGAACTTTCATTCAGGATGTCTACCCTCAATGACTCCTAGTCAACCTCCGAATGTAAGACCTCAAAGCCTCGGGGGCCTCATTACTGGCCAACAGTGTGCTCTGCTTCCCAAGACGCCTGGCCCGAGGAAGTGGGACACCAAAGCAATGAAAAGTTCTAGGCTGATGAGACCAGGCCTACGGAGCTCCTGGCTGAACCATGCTAAGGCCGAGCCTTTAAGCGTGATGGTAAAGGCTCGATCTCTGCCTGGTCTCATCCATGCAGCCCATCTAATTCTCAGAGTGTTGGCAATCACAGTCACAGGTCCTCACCCGCTGTACTCAAGAGATTCACACATCTAACTTTGTTGAGAGAGTGAAAGGTAATACCTCAGCCTTGAATGGGGATTCTGTATTTTCCCCTCCACCGTCAACGTCTCGGGGGGCGTCGATGTGTATGTTGTTCCTACTGTGGATTGGTATTGCGGCCTTCCGTGGCCTACAGGCTCTTGTGGGTGTGCTGCACTCTGTCTCGCAAGTTTCCCGCCAACTCTAGCGCACGTTGATCAAGAGACCCGAGTGCCTCCATCTTGTCGCTAACGACGGAAGATTTCGAGAGCGCTTCCTGGTCTCGCCGCCAACGCCGCTCGCCGGGTCTCAGGCCCTGGTCAAGTTAACTCGCTCATGTTTCGAAGTTGATACCACTACCAATGAGAAATCAATCGCTTGTAAAGGAATAGTCGCTCCTACGTATGGAGCCAAACCACGGTGTTTTTTCTATCGAACCATTGCAAATGTCAGTCGCTGGGCCGCTCATCGGCCCGATCGATGTGTAACCCGCAAAGAAAGGTGGTCCGACGGTGTGTCGTCGCCCTCTCCGATGGCGGTCGCTTCTTCACGGTGCTGAAAAGATCAATCGGCTGACGGCTCTCGCGATAACGCACCTTTCTCCGTGGAGTCGCTTGCATTTATCACGTGATCATGATGACTTTCCTTGTTAGACGCGATACCCGCTTGTTTCCCGATTGGGTAGGGGAATCCTCTTTTTCTTATCGCCAACCAATACGAGGATAATAGGGAGTTGCGACTAATATGAGAGATCCTCTCTCCTTACCGAGCTGAGCTATAATCACGGGGATCCTTCTTCTTAATGAGTAGATATCTGACGTGGAGATGGTACTTCCCTTTTATATCGCCTCGCTCGGTGGACTCCGGTGGTCCCTCGGTTACCTATCTCGGCCCACTAGGGCTTAGTTTCATATCGCCCAAACCTGAGGGTCCGCACCACCGTCGAACCTCGTGACATTTCGTGAATGCTCAGACCCGACATTCTTCACGGCACCCGCAGCAGTCTCCTTTGGTACAGGAGCTCTACCCAAATACAAAACCTCGTATAAAACCCACCCCAAATGCCCAATATAACGCCTATGATTAAACGGCTACTGGGCTCATAAACCAATACTCATAACAATGTATATATCCAACTATCCAATCCATAGCGTTCAAGAGTTCAAATTTTACTTATACAACATATATTAAAATTAAACAATTTCTAATACATGTAATACATCATAACCCAGCCACAATCCCATTTTCTTTCTAAACCTCTATCTCTAGGACGAGCCAGCCCTCGCACGCCCCTGCACTTCGTAAAATAATATCCTCGACAGTGGTGAGCTGGGCCGTCGCAGTTGAATCACTCCCAAGCGGGCTACTTCAATCAAGCGCAAAGCAATGTCTAAATAAACACAATATCCAAGAAAATGCATGATCCTACTTGGAATGCTCCAATCAATTATCTCTATACCCCCGAGTCCTCACTCCACCCCTCACACTCGCCTGCCTCAGATGAGAATTAATATATCATTTGAGCTCAGGGACAACTCCTCCGATGTGTGTATATATCAATCAGACTGCCTCCGACGATTGATATTATTTCAGGATTACCCTCCGATGTATATCACCTGCCTGCCTCCGACGATTGATATTTTCTTTAGTATGGACTACCCTCCGATCATATTTAGTTTTAGATAACCCTCCGAAACCATTTTCTCTAGACTCACCTCATGCACTCACTCCTATCATCCTAGGGTGATCCCAGTGCATATGGAATGCATGATGCCAATTCCATTACAGTCTATAACACATGCAAATATATAAACATGCATATATTCACATAAAAATTAAATCACACAATCATGTTATGTAATTTCGCATTTCATCACATCAAAATTAGCTCACATGGGCTAATGATCAAACACGAGCAATTATACTTGAATTACTTGACCAAACATATTAATTCACAAAAATTATTTTGAGAACACTGTTTCGGGAATAGAGAAACCCTCGGTTACTATTCTCAAAAATTCATAAATCATCTACCACTTTGGTGAACCCTGCTCATGGCCATTTCCTGCCTTATACACCAAAGCATAATTTATTCCATAAATTCATCATATAAACACCCAAATCGCCCCTAAATAGCCACTCGGATCGACCAAAAAATGTCTAAAAAAATTTCCACAATTCGGTCCCATGTTTTGGGACCGATCAAACGGCCCCTCACGGCCTCAAACCAACCGAAACATCGACAAAGTACTTAAAGAAAGAATAAAATCCAAGTAGGGAGAAACCCCTACCTCAAGGAGCTCATTTCAAATTTAAATCTACAGGTCCACGCGTAGCTGCCCGCGTAGAGCGGCAAATTTTTCTCTCGTTTGTCCCGAAGACTCCGCACGGCCGGATCGCCCGACATTTTAGAGAGAAGGTGAACATTCTTCACTAAAATCCACTCATTTTTGTCGTCCGTCCTCGCCCCGCCATCGCATCTTTGGCCTTCAAAGGAAGAAGACCACTATAATGTTTTGTCTTATCTCTCATTTAAAATTCCAAAATGACCATTTTGTCATTCTTTTTCTCCTGGGCTGACACTCTAAGACTATCTCAAATACCATTTTCATCATTTCTCTACTCATACCACTTACGGCATATGAGCACGTGTTATATGTGACTTTCATCGACCGAAATCGCTTTACGACACCCGAAACGTGATGCCCTCGAAAATCGTGTAAATACGACTGCCTCCCTGAATTCACACAATTTGGCCGCATAACTAGGGATTTCGCAAGACGATTCCAATGGTGAAACTGTCATCTAAGATCTAGAGAATAAATCTCGATTTTTAACCTAAATTACAATTTTCAGAACCGAAATTACGATTTTACCCTTTTTCCGTAATTGGAATTTCGTTCACATTCTCCTCCTTAAAAGGAATTTCATCTCAAAATTTCCGATAATTACAATCACTACATGCATATGCAATACGACTCTACCACGACGTAAACAAATATTTAAATCTTAAACTACTAAACCACACTTCATCCCTAAACAAGAAGTGGATAGGTACTGCAGATCGTGTCTCTCGCGCCCGTGGACTCCTACCCATAGTGCCTCCATAGTACCTCACTAGCCTTCACTGTCTTGGCGTCAGCAAAACCGATCAATGATATCTAATGCACACCGTCCTCCGGCTGTCCCATCAGCCAACCTCAATCCGCCTTCAATCCACCACGAATGGATCCGAGTATACTTCCCAGCATGGAGACGTGAAATACCTTTGTGGACACGACATGTCACAGAAGCCAACCGGTACGCTACAACATCCTCTCAGTATCTCGAAGGCCTCTGTAGGAATCTCTCGGCGATAGCTTCCCACGCTTGCCGAACCTGACCACTCTCTGCGATAACCAAGCAAGATACGATCCCCAACCTCGAACTCTAAGGTCGACGCCGAACCGCATAGCTCTCTCGCTGGCTCTCCGAGCCGCAGAAGACGCCGTCAGATAAGCTCACCTTCCTGATGTGTCTCTAATCGTATCCGGACCGCTGATGGAGCCTCTTCCACCTCTGGCCCAAGATAACGTAATTTACATGGCCTTCCATACAATGCCTCATGGTGCCATTCATACTCGCCGACAACTATCAAGCCAGAAGCATCCTACCATGGCACTTTCTGATCCTCTACCCATGACTCCAGACGCATGCTCACAGCTGTCCTCTAACTCCCCGTAGATATAATCCACACAACATGTAATCCTTAAGAACACCTCCGTTTCGTGTAAACGCCATCTTCCTGTCACAACTGTCCACATCCAATGATCCATCCATTCACTGTCAAAGAATACTGATCCACACCAGCCCAGTTTACCAATACTGTCCATTTGTCCCAGAAAAAGAACCAATCTCTAGTTACCCATTACTCATTAATTTACCTGGTCTCGATAACCCATCCTGTTTTCATCTCAGTCACTCCCGACTCCTATCACCCAACACTAAGTCTCGCGTGATAACTCCGACCGTAGCCATCTCTGCAACATAACTTTCTACAATGCAGCCTCTTGCATTCACACAGAAATTCTCGATATCTCCCGGGTCTCTACACCCTAACTCAGATTCTCACCTTAGATTAACGACTTCTTTTGTTTTGCGAAATACACTCCCGATTACTTTAATTTCACGAATCGAACTATGAGTCTTATCGATCGAATCTTAAGACAAACTCAACCCACACTCACCAAAGAGCTGTGAATGACCGTGGCCACCCACACCCGACTGACGCGATGTTACCGCGGCACACGAACCAATAATGCCATACTGTGACACCCTATCCCGGGTCCACCATGAGCAGAATCTCGGAGATCTCTCACTCATAATTCCGACCTATCAGGTCAACTTTCACCCTACATCCTAGGGAAGAACATCTATACCTGGCTTCTCTAAAGGCCTTAACCTCTAAGCCCAAATCCAAGGTCGTGTCGGGTATGCCAACCCGGCTAAGGTCCCAATTACTAACAACCCGATGGTTGTCAACTCATCCATGTCAAGCCTGACATCAACAACCAATAGGTTTACCACTCTAAGGTCCACCACGCCTTCCTAGCTTTACTGCAGAACTCGATCTGCCCCCGACTTTTACTCCACACCGCCCTTTGGCCTATCTCAGGCTGGCCGGGAGTGCTTGTATAGCACTCGAAACTCGAAATTGGTTCCTCCGATCCGTACTTTAGGTGTGAGGAATGAACCGCATACTCTCCCGTTTCTACGCCTAACTGACTACACCGTCTCCAAAGTCTCAGGATCCCCGTCTCGGGCAATCCCGCCTCACATGCCCAATCCTCGGCCCCCGTCCCGTCTTGAAACTCGTGTGAAGCGTGGTCTTCCTCGCCTCTTCCCGAACTAGAAGAAGGTCGATCTTCCTCTTGCCGCTTAACACCCGCATCCCGAGTGCTCCGGAAAGAGACCCCGATCTCTCTCTCTCTCTATGGTCATGGTCGTCCCAACCATGTAGTCCATGTCCCAGAGGGCGAAATCCTACGATCCTCGCTCAACGGACAACTTCAAATTTCATTCGAATCTCTTGTAATACCTACTAACTTCAAGAAACCACGGGGATCTCGAAGATTGACATTCGGCCCTCCCAACTCATCACTGCCTCAACCTTCTCTCGGTCGATTGACACTCCTGATGCTGACACCACGTGTCCCAAAACTCACCTCAACTTCAAAACCAGACTATTTAACTTAGCGACTCGATGGTCTCTTTAACAAATTCAGAACAATCCTCAAGTCATCAACGAAGACTACGACAAACTGATCTGTATATACGTTGGGAACACCCTACGCACGTAGGTCCATGAACGCGCATTCGCTAACCAAAGGGCATCACCGCAAACTCAAAGTTCCCATAACTGGCCCAACCGCTCTTAGATATCTATTCTAACCTCGCTGATGGTAACCAAGGCGGGTCTATCTTGGAGACTCGCACTCCTCTCAACCGGGTCAATAAATCATCAATCCTGGGCAATGGGTACCCGATTCTGATCATAACCCCTGCTCAACGTCAGAATAATTTACCGCCGAAGGGTCTCGCCTTCTCTTCGCAATGGGAACCCAGCGCCCACGGTGAAGTGCCTGGCCTATCAAATCCCTGTCCAAGAGCTCCCAATGGACTCGAGTTCATGCAACTCAACCGAAGGCCATCCCATGCGAGTCATAGAGATTACGACACTGGGTACAGAATCCCAATACCGGTTCTGCCAACCCTCCATGAGGTACCCTGTAGCCTTATCCGAAAACATCCACATACCGTTATCAATTACTCGAGGTATCTGTCTAGTCTCTCCGTCCCTGCTGCAAGGCCGCAGCCAACCCGCTAACCGGCCCTGACACTGACTGCACTGCCCCGGGGCAAAATATCATGCTTGTCCCCCCCGACTACTACAAGTATCACCGCGTGAAGGCGGTAACCTCCTACGCCACAATCGATAACCCACCTCCGTGTCAGTCACCAATCCATCCCTAGGATGACATCGAACTCGAGCATGTCCATGATCCTCAGTTCGTGAGTAGAGTCCCCGAGATCTCCAACTTCGCAACTCACATATCATCCCTATTCTCACCCTAATCCCTAGGAGATAACTCACATACTAATGCTCCTCTATGGTCTCTAGAGGTCCTTGCCCATTTCCACCATATTTGGGCCTCACTCTCTAGCTGGAACACAGCTAGTCTAATCCTAGTAGTGTCAGAGGTAATCTCCATAGCCTCTAATACCTTCTCGTTCTGTATGAGCCAATGGTTTGCCACCATCGGATCTCCTCCTCCTGTGAATGCTTCAGGAGGATGACGCCTAAACCCCTCGGAGGTTACCAGACCTCCCGACCACCGCTATGCTAGCCCGTGCGATAGCACCGTAATACCCACACCCTCAATAAAAGCCCGCCGATCAAACACCGGTGGTGTTCGACTGGGGCACCTCTGGACGCCTTCTACGTCCTCGTCCTCGACTAACCATCTATACAGTTCAATGGTAAGTTAAATCTCAATACAATATCTCTAAGGCATAAACACAAATTTCGAGACACTATTCATACATTACAATCGTTGTATACACATTGTCCTTGCATGATATGTGTAATGTAAGGCAATCAATTATACATTTAAAACATTTTTTATCAACAAAATTTCATTTTTTGAAAATTTTATTTTTCAAAATTTTGTCTAATTTTGACTTTGATTTGATTTTTTAAATTTGTTTTTTTTTGAATTTTTTTAGATGGTCGCTGTTCTTGAACCGTTCATGAATCAAAGGTCCAAAAAATTGACTCAGAATGCATGGAGTCAAACCGGTCAAAAACAAGTCGATGCATCAAGTGCATAGCCCACAAACAAATTGCATGCCCAGCCGCATGTCGCACTCGCGCCAAACACGCCGCGCGCCTGCCTCCACTAAATGGGTAGTAGCCCATTTTAGGTTCTGCGCCTTTTTTTTTTTCCCATTTATTTCCAGCTATTGGAAAATACCAAAAAAGTATACACCTATTTTATTTTATTTTTTTCATTTTCCAGGATACTCAAATAAATTTATAAAAATTTATTTTCTTCAATTTTCTTCCATCTTACAATGTGTAAAACCTTAGAAAATTATATTCTTTCAATTCTTAACCAAATAAATTTATGAAATTTATTTTCTTACTTCTCTTTTCCAGCCTTTCACGTAAAATTTTTTTTCTCCATTTTATATATATATATATATATATATATATATATATATATATATATATATATATATATATATATATATATATATATATATATATATATATTTTTCTCATTTCTCAATAAAACCAAATAAATTGCTTAAAATTTATTTTATTTATTTTTTTTATTTTTACGACTCGAAAAGGGTCCACTTCCTCAAAGCCTCCCTATATAACACTAACCCTAGTGTTCAACCCTCAAATTTATTAAAATTTTATTTCATTATCCAATAACCAAATAAATTGAATCAAATTTATTTTATTTCCTTGTTGTTCCAGCTACAATAATCGTAAAACTTCTAAAAATTTCTAACACATCACTTGTTTCCTATGTGCCAATCACTACACACAAACAAACATAACACATATAACATGGTATACACACTATCTATCAAACATTCACATGTTCCCACATCATTTATCAAACAATCACCTAAAACACATGCATGCAGTGTCCTAGTTTTGTCCCATGATTTCCTAGGTAATCTCATACCTAACCCTAACATCGAGCCACACCAAGTGGTGATGTTCTTACACGACTATGGCCTAAGCCCAAGCCCTCATTCTCTAGGTTTTCACATACCTATACTCTACATCAAACCAACCAAGTGCAGATGGGATTACCCAAACCCGAGCTCCCTAGGTATTCGTATACCTAAGCTCTGATACTAAGCTGTGACGCCCCAAAACTCAATTGACTAAACCGCAACCCGCTGACACAGAATGCTCCAGACCACATTCTTCACAAAATTCCAAGCAGAGTCTCCTTTACGTGAGCTCTACCCAAATACAAAACCCGCATAAAACTTCTGGTCTCCAAAACAAATTCAATATACACTTATGATTAAAACGCTACTGGGCTCATAAACCAATACTATAACAATGTATATATCCAACTATCCAACCATAGTTCAAGAGTTCAACACTTATTTATACAACATATATTAAAATTAAACAATTCTAATACATGTAATACATCATAACCCAAAGCCACAATCCCAGCTTTTTCTTCTAAACTTCTATTCAAGGACGAGCCGTCTCGCGCACGCTCCCGTACCGTAAAACACATCCCCGACAGGGTGAGCTAGTGTTCGCAGAAAGTGAATCACCCTGGCGCTCACTCTCCACCCAAGCCAAGCAGCAGTAATGCTCCAGGGTCAAACACACATAAGCAAATGCATGATCCTTACTGGAATGTCTAACCGACCATCTCATACCCCGAGTCCTCACTCGACTTCCCTCACACCTCCGCCTAAGCCTCGTATGAGAATTATTATGTTTATTCGCTTACACAACCCTCCGATGTGTATATATCAATCGACCGCCTCCAACGATTGATATTATTTCAGGACTATCTTCGATGTATATCAATCGTCGTCTCAACGATTGATATTTTCTTAGTGTCGGACTACCCTCCCGATCATATTTAGTTTAGACAACCTCCTAAACCATTTTCTGGGGATCACCTCACGCACTCACTCCTATCATCCTAGGTGCTCCCAAGCAGCATATGGAATGCATGATGCCAATTCCATTATAGCCTATAACACATGCAAATATATAAACACGCGCATATATTACATAAAAATTAAATCACACAATCATGTTATGTAATTTCAAGATTTATCACATCAAAATTAGCTCACATGGGCTAATGATCAAACACGAGCAATTCTACTTGAATTACCTTATCAAACATATAATTCACAAAACATTTATAACAAACGTTTCTGAACAGCGAAACCCCTAAGTACTATTCCCGAGAGTCCATAATCATCGGTTCACTGGCGGAATCCTGTTTCACACATTCAAATTTTTATACACACCAAAGCATAATTTATTCTATAAATTATCATATAAACACCCAATCACCCTCGTGCCAGCCTACCTGATCGACCAAAATGTTCTAAAAATATTACTCTGCCCCATGTTGGGACTCAATCAAACGGTCCTCAAGACCTCAAACCAACCGAACATCGACAAAGACTTAGCAGTTTAATAAAACCAAAGGTGGGAAAAATCTACCTCGTTATTTGTTCAAACCTTAAATCCGTGTCCACGCCAGAAAGCCCGGCCCAGAAAGCAGCCTTTCCCTGCTTCGTCCTCAGATCGCGACTATTCTGACGCCCGATATTTTGCATGTGGACATTCTCCTCACTAAAATCCACCATTTCATGTTGTCTGTCCTCTGCCCAAATATTGCATCTTTGGCCTTTTAAAAGGAAGAAGACCACTATGCATGTTTTGTCTTATCCTCATTTAAAAATTCCAAAATGACTATTTTGTCATTCTTTTCCTTGGGCTTGACACTCCTAAGACTATCTCAAATTAATAATTTTCATCATTTTCACTCATGCCACTTATGGCACATGAGTACGTTTGTTATATGTGACTGTCGTGATCGGTAATCGCTTTACCAAGACCAAACGCGGATGCTCAAAACATGTACCCGACTGACTCTGACCCGACAGCTCTGATTGTATACCTAGATTTTTACAGACAATTCAACAGGAATCCGCTTTCTCACATCCGAGATCTAGAGAATAAATTCGGATTTTAATCGAATTATACTTTCAGAACTAAATTACGATTTTGGCCATTTTTCCGTAAATTGAATTTCTGGTCTTATTAGCTAACCTCGGGGGCTCGCACCTTAGAACAAGCTTCCACTTCTCGGGGCTCGTGCCTTGTGAATAATCGATGTCACATGGGCCGTTTCAGGCTGTAAGCCGCAGCCCAAGCCTACCCCCTAAGCCCACCTTACGCCTCCTTGTTGGTGGTTTGTCTCTTGGGTTTGAGTTCTGGGTCCATATGTATGTTTTTTAGACATCATCAATAACAAATTGTTATAAAAATTGATTTGAGAATAACCCGAGGCATGTAGGAATATTGTCTTTAAGGATTATTTTGCCACAATAGAAAGAGAAGAAATGCAAAAATCTCCCAAGATTCAAGAGGTTCTTCCCTAAGAAGATTATGTGGGATAACAACATAGTAAGAAGAAAATTTTGGAAAACCCAAAAAAGTAGAACACAAAGAATGAGAAGCAGATGAAGATTGTATCTCGAAATGTTCACAAAAAAATTTAAGATATATTATAAAAATATTAATGTTAGTGGAAGAGAGAAAAGTGTTGATAATGATTTAACAAATCCCAGATCACCATGTTAAAACACAAAGCATAATTTTTTATTGAGAAAAATCAGAATCATATCATACTCCGATTTGGAATCCATGAATGTATTCTCTTTGATGAATTGGATGAAGAACCCCAGAAAGAAACGACTCTCGATCTTCTCCCTTCAATGACCATTTGGTGACACTGCTTGAATGAGAATGCCTCTCACCGATCTCAAAAATATTTTCTCTAAACTGTATAGAATTGCATTATCCCCAGTATTGGGATGATTTCGGAAATTTTTATTTACAGAGTTCTGACCACTCGCCCTCTCATGACGGGTTTGCCATATCAAATTTCACACACTTGCCAAATTTCATAAGTTTTATTAAGAAACCGTATAATCTCTACTTACTAGACTAAATTCATTCAGCTTACTTCAATTAATGAAGTCACTTAATGAAAATCTTACATTCTCCCACTTGGGCGATATTAATTGAAACAAAACTGTGTGCGCACCTTTATATTGGTCTAGAGATTATTCTTAATAGTCAATCCGATCCCATAAAGTCTCTCGACACCGAATCATGGCGGTAACAGATGTACCACGCAAGCCCTTCCATGGTCACGCAGTGCTCAACTTACTAATATGGATTCAATATGGTAGTGTGTTTAAACGACAATTTCATAATGAGTGATACTTCATGTGTTATCCATTTTGTTAGTCCAAATTCCTTTCTCCTAAGTGTCACAAAACTTTAGTGTGTCACCGTGAGAATATCCATCACGTGTTCCAACTAATCTGTATATATGTTACTCTCGATAGGTAACTTTGTACTTTATGTGTAACAAAACATGCTGTTAAGGCCAATGCCAAGAATGCCCTATAGCCTCGTATTCAAGGTTTACACACGCTCGAGATTTTCAACAATTATATGTAGTCAACTCGATAAACCCGCACCACAAATACCTTATTGAATGTAAAAGAGTTGGATAAATTCAATATTACAAAAATGTAAATGAAATCGATTCACTCTTCATAAGAGCAACATAAAACTTATCAGCCCCACTCAATTCACGTGATCCCATGATACTCCTAAGCCCATGTTAATGACATGTCGAACAACACACAAGGGCGAAGGCCTTTAGCTAGCTGATCTCGCAATCATATCATTCGTTGATATGTGCTCACTTCAACGCCACCGCTTTGAACTTTTTTCCTTTATGGTCAGGCATTCGACCTACAAGCCACCCCTTGAGACCTCCCCCCATTGTTAATAAACATCATAGAGTTTATTTGTTTCACAATACAACTGTATGGGCCTATCCAATAAAATCAAACACTAACTCCTTAATGAGTAGTTTCGAGCCAAATTGCTTGAGTAGTTGTCGAAAAGCACGTTATTAAACTCCGGCCAGATGGTAGAGGATGCAATTGGATTGTCACTTTTCCATGACACCGCACTCCCGCTAACTTAAAGATATAACCATTGCTGATTCTTTTCATCCCGATACCACAAAGTCTCGAACTGGTCACCCAACTAGCTGCAGTTCCTCGAATACTCAGAATCAACATATAGTCTTTTGTCCTCTTTGGCACTTACAACATTTCGCAAAGAACCCAATGATCATGTCCCGGGTTTGACTGACATCCGCCTGGTCCCGTTGCAAAGGTATCAAAGCCTAGTGCATACTCTGAGCACATACTCCCAAGTGCACTAGCATAAGGTACATTCTTCACTAGGCTTTCTATATCTCGAATGAGGACATTGTGATAGACTCAACTTATCACCTTACGTACGTGAGCACCCCGGCTTACATTGTCGCATGTTAACCTTTCTAAAATTCGATCAACATATGCCCCGAGATAAACCCAATAGTTCTGCGAAGAACGATTCCATGAATCTCAATGCCCGTGACAAAAGACGCTCACCAAGGTCCTTCATATCAAGTTCTTTTCGACAACATCCTCTTTGCCTCATGCAAGAAACTAAGGTCATCAAGCCAAAGGTGATATCATCCACATAGAGTATTAGGAAAATGAATTTCCTCCCATCGACCTTGGCAAGATATACATTGATCTACTTGTTCTCAACAAAACCATATGAAGCAACAACACTTATGAAACTTTAAGTACCATTGTCTAGAAGTTTGCTTAGACCATAAATAGACTTTTTCGCCTACATACAAGTTTACCCGAATCATTTGCTACAAACTCGTTGCATCATATAGACTTCTTCATTAAGGTCTCCATTGAGAAAGGCGCTTTAACATCCATCCGTGTAACCCATATCAAAATGAGCAACTAATGCCATGATCACTCCGGAAGAATCTTTAGAAGAGACTCCGAGAAAAAGTTGCTTCATAGTCTACCTTTCTCCGAGTGAAACTCGGCTACCAAATAGCTTTAAACTTTTCAAATTCTTTTCCTTTGTAGTCCTTTTTAGTCTTATACACCCATTTGTGTCAATGGGCTCATAACCATCGTGCAATTCAATAAGTTCCCAAACTCCGTTATGCCTCATAGATTGAATTTCATCTCTCATCGGTGATCCAACCACAGTTCTGATCGAGGACAAGAAACAATTTTCATAAGCTATCGGGTCACTACGTGAACCAATATCGTAGTCTTGCTCTCCTACATGTGACTAAATAACCTGGGTGGTATTATCGATCGTTCTCCCTAGTGGATTCTCCCATCGGAGCAAGAATAGCCACATTCGCACTGAGCCTTGATGAACTTCATTAGACGTCAACAAATGCGATCCCTAGTTCCAACAGTTCAATATGGTGTGTGGGAGTTTCCACAATTATCTCGATGGGAGGAGATACGCATACCACATTACTTCATCGTACTATCATCCTCAATAGTCCTGTGAGCGTACTAATACCTCTTCTACTACATCAAACTCAAAACTTAGTCAGTTCAGATCTCGCCAATTCTTGTGCTCCATTGGGATTATAGAACCGAGATCCCTTCGAATGTTCCGGGTAAGATACAAAATAACACCTAGTGGTTCTCGAGTCCAATCCATTTACTGTCGATTATATAACTTTATTTCAAGAAGACATTCCCAAAACCTGAAGATGGTTTTGGGTTCTTGAGCTTTCTTCGCCATCTATATAACTCAAAAGGAGTCACTCGGAATGCAGCCAGAGGTACACGATCCAAAATGTACAAAGTCGTTTTCAAAGCTTCACCCCATAGAAAACCGGGTACTTGTCCTACTTATCATACTTTACCATTTCCATAAGAGTACGTATCATGCTTTCTGCCATACCATTTTGCTCAGACTCCTGCATAACCGTGTCACTATCCCTGTAGTCCTTCAAGTATTTGGCGACGGCCCCTTGTCGTCCAAGACGCTACGCTTGCCATAATACTCTCCACCGGTCGCATCTAACAACCTTTATGACTTTTCCCAATTGTTTCTCGACTTCAAATCTCGAAAAATTCAACTTGTCAAGAGACTCGACTTTTCTTTAATCAAGTACAAATAACCATACGAGAATAGTCATCAATAAATGATGAAATAAAAATTTCTACACAAGGTTACATACATCCACTTATATCGGTGTGAAGGCTGACTTCAACAAGTCGAACTACGGATCAGCTTTTCTTCTTATCTGGTCATTTTACCTTCTTGCCAGCCTACACATATCTCTAAATCATTTTTAAGAGCAGGCAAGATATTAGTCTTTATTAGCCTTTCTATTCTATCCTTAGAGATATGGGCTGTCGCTATGCCATAATGCATAAGACTCTTCCTTAGGTAGTAGTCTCTTAGAAACAACCTTTTCTAAATTTATAAGCTACGTATAATGCCATCGGGAGATAAACTTAATCAGATAATCCGTTGGACATATGACAAGATTCCAACCTTATTTGAATTAAGAAATATTGAAATAATATTGCTCTAATTTCAAAAGAGTAATCATATGAATCCAAACATGATACGGAAACTAAATTCTTCTAAAGGAAGGTACATAAAATGTGTCTTTCTAACATCAATTTAAAAACCGTAATCTAAACTAAGATTACATCTCCCATTTAACATGACTCACTTCTTCTCATTGTTTCCCACAAGGAGCTGATTCATCCTTGTTCGCTTCCTCCGGTTTATGAATCCTCAGATGGTAAACGCAACATGATTAGTTGCTCCACTATCGAAATACCAAGAACCTGATGGTGTCAGACAGTTGATTCACAAACAAGTATTAAAGAATCATTGCACCGTAGTTTCCACGCTTGACATCCAAGCTTTAAATTTTGCAATGATCTTCTTCATGTGACCTTTCTGCAAATAGCTGTTGAATACCATCCTTCGCACGTCTTCTGACCCATATTGTCGACACCTGCAGTTTCTCGAGCACCTTATGAGTCTCGACTTTGAACTTCTTATTTTCCTTTTATGGGGACTAAAAATATATAAGGCCATATGCTCTTTTCTCCTTCTTCGCTTCTTCCTCACCACCCTTGCTATTAAGTCATTAACCCATCAAGTCTCATGCCTTTGGAATTTTGTAGTTTGTCTTTAGTAATCCCAAAGTCGTGGAAGGGTGTTCGTGGCTTGATGCACAATGTAAAGCATCCGGAATGGTAACATTGAGCTTGAGCTGCCTTAGGTCTACCATCCTTAGACATAATCTCTAACCCCACTGTACCATCATACTTCATGTTGAAGAGCTTTGAAGAAGTGTTCCAACCTCGCATTGATGAAACTCGATTCTAGCCTCTATGGTCGCATCATTTCCTTAGCAAGATACTTTAATGGTAAACCACTTTCAAGTACTGTATGGATTTCTTCATTGTCAATAACAAGCAAATCCTATTGCTCCTCTCCCGTAGCATAAACCGCTTTCACTTCAATACTAGAGGTTGTGATATCCACGGGCTTATCCATTGTGTTACCATGTGAACATCTCGCGCTCCATTCCAAATAGAAAGTCCTCTTTCCATTTCTTGAAATTCAATCCAGTAATGACCTCAATTGAAATGGAATTGCCGTTCACAGAAAAATTGACTGCATAAAACAAAACAATACAATTAGCATCATGTGAATACTCATACAGAGAATTACATACATCATCACATAATCACCTTGGGGCGTAAAATTATGACATGCGCTTGTACACTCTCCACATGACGTCGCCATGAGAACATATTCTAATCCTTCGTGAAATCACCACCTCGTGCGTATGAACCACTAAGATCGGGCCATTTCACATGCCATGTATCCTCCATGAACTAACACATGACCACCTCCTTTGGGGAGTATGATCACGCAATAGAACAGAGACATCCCACCACAATATGAGACTGATATTTCTCAAAATCAAGTGTGCCACTGCCACAACTCAATCGAATCCTTAAAATCTCTATACTAAGGATATAAAACTTATGTATCACATTCAATATATATATATGTCATGCCAATTATACCTGCTCTCAATCATTCATTAATAGCCAACGAATATAGACTCTACACAGCCCTTATGCAGTGATATGCATGTTAGCTACCATATGTATTTCCTAAACCATAGAGATACAAAATGTGAAAATACCCTAATTCCTGCAGAACAGTGGCTTCATACGCATTTTCATATCCGTAAAGCTTCAAACATGCAAAGTGAATTATTCACATTGTAGGGAATTTCATCAGATCAGTCTCCAGATACCAAGATCTCCTGCAAATACAATCACACGCTACCACGCGCCACCGGCGCTCGGCGAGTGTGGCGCCAAGGCGGTTCAGCCGCGGGCTTGCTGACCGTCGCGTTGACCGGTCGGGCTTTGACCGCTGACTGGTCAAGTTGATCGGTCGGGTCGCTGACCGGGTCGTCTTGACCGCGAGACGCTCCGTCGCTGGATCGCTCGGTCAAAGACCGTTAAGAGATTACGTCATCATGACGCCATCACTCCACGCCGCCCACGTCAAAGATACACGCCGGTTCACGTTACCGCATACGCCAAGATCCACTATTGAACCCGTCAAAAACGCCCGTAGATCCGCTGACCGCCTGTCACCGATCACCATGCCGACGCCATCATGACGCCGCAGCCGCTGATCGACCGGCGCGTGTGTCGCACGCGCCGTCGCTCTTCAAAGCGAGCGGTGGCGCGTGGCGGCGCAGGAGGGCGCATCCCGCCACTTCCGGCGACGTGGCCACCCACCGATCCGATCGCCTTCGTCGTAGATTCCAAATGGCGTAAAATTTTTAATTTCGATGTATAGAAAATTCGAAATTGGACAGAATGACCATTTTTCATAAAACCTAAAAAAATTTCTCCGATTCATATGTTTTGAATTCTAATCCATGGTCGGGTTTCGATACCAACCGTTGATACGATTTAAACAACTCCAGATCACCATGTGTTAAAACACAAAGCATAATTTTAATGGAGAAAAACTCAGAAATTACATACCCACCGATTTAATCCATGAATGTCTTCTTGATGTGGAACTGATGAAGAACTCCGCAAGAAACGATTCTCAAGATCTCTCTCCGAATGACCCTTTGCGACATCGGCTTGAATGATAATGCCTCTCACCGATCTCGTAAAAATATTTTCTCTTAAACTGTATGTGAGAATTGTACGTATCCTGGGGTTTGGGAGAGACGAGCTTTTATTTATGAGTCCCACCAGGCCCTCTCATTACGGGTCGCCATACTCACCACACACTTGCGCCCATAAGTTTTATTAAGAAACCGCATAATCTCACTTTAATTAGACCAAACTTAATCCAAGTAATTTCACCACGAAGCCCACTTAATGAAAAATCTACAAAAGAATTGAGAATAACGCGACGTTAATAAACCTTGAACAAAACGTGAAGGAGAGGGAGTAGAAAGGAAAAAGTCTTTAAAAAACCAAGTCAAGTAAGGATTTTTTTTTTTTTAATATCTGTTAAAAATACAACAGGATGTGCGTCTAATGTCCCATATCATTCACAAATATGGAGGATTATTAGTTAATAAGAATTGACAATATTCAATTAGTACGAGCCATTTTGAGATAAACCTAAAAATAAAATCATAAGAACTTCAACCTCAAAGTGAACAATATCATAGGAGGCTAATCTAAAATATATATGAATTGGTTTCATGAATCCTTTATTATAATAGTCATAGGTTAAATTTTTAATCTTACAATAATTCATCTAGGTTATGTTTAATTTTTGAAAAATTAAGATAGAAAATATAAGATCAGAACATAGAAAAAAATTGGAAAAAAAAATCAAAGTAATAAAATTATTAATTTTTTATGTTTCTTCGAATTTGTTTCACTTTTTTTTAGTAAATCAAAATTAAATAATTTGAAAATATATATATATTTTCACTAATTTAATTATATTTAACGATCAAACTAAATATAATAGATGTAACATTAGTTTTTTTTTCAAAAGAATTAAGTTTGATATATATTTTTTTTTGCTGTGTTATGATGTAT